>JAAAKL020002613.1:0-25466 GCA_010016065.2 Carybdea cf. marsupialis auct. non (Linnaeus, 1758) | reverse complement strand
ATTCCAGAAATTTCTAGTGTGTTCTATAGAAACTTCTGGAAGGTTCTAGAATCCTATAGAACCTGACAGAACATTCTTGAATGTTCTAGAAGGTTATTTAATGTTCTGGAAGATTACAGTATGTTCTGGAAAACTAAAGAATTTTCTAAAAGAATCCAGATTCAATAGTGCTGTTGCATAGACAAGTCAAGTTAAGGCAGTCCCATAACAAAAACTATGTTACTTAGCTGCCTTATTATGCTGGTGGTTCGATGTCTATTTCAGTCCATGGCTCCCGTCTTCTTTGGTCTCGTTATAAGTGTGGCCATCTGCATTTGTATTGGAATCTTTTTTGTATCATATATAATATTGGCAATATTTACTTTCTCATCATATCCCCAGCCCTCCAGGCCCCTCAACAAAATCCACAATTGACTTCCGAATGCTGGAAGTTCAGATAAATTAAATCGCAATAATTGGAGATTTACTGTACTCCTTTGCAACTGGCAAGTGCACTTTTCATGTAACAAAGGTTCTCGTAAAGCAAAGCCTCTATAAATGTAGCACTTCAAAGTAGAAGACACGCAAGTCCATTCTTGATACGTGATGTTGGTCTACATAACTTATCTCTCAAGGTCTTGGGAACGTGGCAGACGTTGTGCACGACCTGATTATGGATTATGACAAGGTAAGGACCTCTATTTATGGTATGAAGATTTTTGTATTGTAACATTGGACTTGTGCAAGTGGGGGCACATCAAGGGCTTTCATATTTTATAAAGGAGAACTAAGAGACTAAGCTCCACTGGGCTGTTTAACACTACCAAAATTAGACTCATCGTATTAAGTTACGTACCTTGAAAATTTCAAGTTGTTATAAGATCATTTGGTAGAATATCTTGGCAAACACTGATCACAGCATTTCGTCCGGAGATAAATCGGATTCTGATAGGCTCTTGATGGACGTTGAACATATTGATTGAGGTAGAATTGCCTCATCCCAAAAGCCATACGGGTATCATTGGAGGGCTTAAGTGGTTTACTAAAATAAAGCAACCTTTGAACTTAGTTACCAGTATACAATTGATTGATGGGCATTATAACTGGAAAAGGTTTCATTAGTGGCACAGGTGTGTAAATAGCAACATATCTGTAAGTTTCTAATTGACAAGATTTTCCAAATTCGACTTCATATCGGTACGTGTAAATATAAATATAAACTGTGTGATATTCTGTCCTTCAACATTTTCTGCATTCACTTATGCCCTGATAATTCTCAAAGTCCATATTTCGTCCCAATGTACCTTCAGATATACTAAGAAGTGAACCTGCAACTTTTTATTGAAGTCAGATGTGCCCTACGTTGACGTCGCTTAAGTTTAAAAGAGTCAATGTTCAATCTTGCAGAACTGCCAACACTAGACTGTTAAAAGTTGAAGACTTCATATCATATTAAGTGTTAGTTTTACAGAGCTTTAAAATTTACGTTTAAATCCAAGCAAAACTATTATTGACTATTTATATGGTAAATAATAATATCGTAGCATTTATCAGTATAAGCAAAAGTGAGGTATCGAGGCAAAAGTAAAAATTGATCCTTCATCGTCATCATCAGGTCGAGTTTTTCCGGACTCGCCTGATAAGCTCCCTCCAACCCTGGCGATCCTCCATCAGTCTGGGAATGTCCTCCAGATGCAGTTCAGTATCATCTACTAATTGATTTGTATAAATCCTTTTAGGCCTTCCAATGGATCGTTTACCAACTTTTGGTTGCCGAAAAAGGATGTCGCTGGCGAGTTCATTCTTGCTTTTCCATAGATGACCGGCGAGTTTGAGCCTCCTTTTCGAATAACAGTCGAGACTGGTGAGAGGTGTCCATAATGACTTTTATTCGTCAAAACCCCTCATAGCATTCCAAAATGGCTGCCAATTGATGTTTTTGAAGTGCCCCTGATAATCATTTTTTGCTATTCACCCTTCTGGTGGAAATGTTATCCATTTGCTATACACAAATTTTTGTTTTTTTATTTTAGCTTCTGCACGATATACGTAAAGTAAGAAAATGCCACTCCAGTGTGAATGGTAAAATCAAACAGGATATACAAAAGATATTAAGGTCTTCCAATGCAGGTAACGATTGCATTTCATATGTACCCTTCACAATTCAAATACCTTTTGCGACACTTTACAAGCGGTTGTTTAACACTCGAAAAATGCTCGGTTGTCTTATTTGAAGAAATTCTTTCTCTGCGACAGATAGGTTGTTTGAGAGTCTGAAGAATGGCTTAAAGAACGCTCGACACTTCTGTGCCGATGTCTTTTCTTTGCGCATAAGTATAACACTCACACTGTAAAGAGGCTAGTAGTTTCCGCCATTTTGATGATATTTGAATATTCTGTGAAATGATCCCTTGATTTAAGCGCCGATTTACTTGCAAACGTAGAATTTTACTTTAGGGCTGATTTGAGGGCTGATTATTTAAAAGATTTTAAAACAGAACGAGTGTCAATTCAAACTTTCACTTCCTGATGGTACTATTCGGAGTTTCGTTAAACCCATATTCAAAAATTATTCGACAATATGTCTTAAGTGGAGATTACCTCCCACTGGGTGGGTGGGTGTGTTTAGGGGGCTGATAAAAAATGGTTAGTTTGAATTAAAGAATTCTAATCGATTTGCCTCGTAAGAACTTACATGTAAATGTTTGCTTTTTTCAATGGATCTTATGGGAGGGTGTGAATTAAATGAAGAACTTACGGTATAAATCCGTTAATTCGTATGTTTCTTAATTGGAATTTTGTCATTTTGAACAACGTAATTTGCTCTTGACGGTTTTATCTAGCAGGTGTATACTGTAACTGTTTAAATCTGCCGAGTCATTATAGAAGTGACTGGCACTGAAGTTCAAGTGTGATAGACATTTGCTTGATTAATTTGCCAAATCCGTGTTTAAGAAAGTAAGTCAGAGATATTAAGAGACGAATCATCAACTACATTTTTATCGATGCCATGACTGACATAGACGACATCGCCATTGTCAACATTGAAGTGTAGCCTCGCAATGAAACCGAAATTTTGGCAGCACACGTGATACGATCTTTAAACCAAAGCTTCCAGCTATTCCTTATGCTCTTTCTCTGTTCTTTGTATAGGTCCTCTTTATTTCTTTACCATAGCTCGCAAAGGACTAAGTTTGCCGCCCTATCTTTTAAGATGTAACATATTACGTACCCCCACTAAGTATGTCGGGTATGTGCGGGCAGTGACATTAGCTCATAAATATAATGGTTATGAATACAATCGAGGAATGGTTGTAACGAGATAACAGCTTGTGAGCAGACCTGGCTGACATTTGTGTAGTGCGAGCACCTTTATACAGGTTTGCTATGACGAGCAGATGATAACACTTGAAGCTAACTAGTGGCTTCGACTCTTACGTATCACTTTGAGCGAGCATGTAGTGTTGTTAAAATGCTAGTAGTGGCTGCATTTCACTTTAACAAGAAAAATCCAATAGTTAAATCACGGGAGCAGCGTGATTTGCTAAACTACACCTGTAACTGCAAATCATGATAATGTCTTAGCGTTGTTTATTATTATGTCCTAGAGATTGAAATACTGCCTTCTGTCACAGGTAAGCTACAAATAGTACAAAGACAGCCTTTTCTTGCATTTTATTTCATAATTTGCGTTTGTCAATCGTAACTATAAATGATCCGTATCAATCCAAATGCTTTGAATGACTTTGTTGAAGAGTACAGTAGTTAACTTGTGCCTAGTCAGTGTCTTATGTGCACATCATTTTTCATTCAAATCATATTAGAGCTCTCGAAAGACAAGCTTGCACACCTTCATCAGACAATTGAGGTCCTAAGAAACACGCAGCAAAGATTGCTTAATGCATAATGCAATGGAGATCATCATAGGTAAGAATATCGTAACCTTATTGTTGTGTTATGAGATATTTGCGTAATTAAGCCTGGTTCCCATTGCGGCGTAAGGCTTGTCCTTCTCCATGTCCATTTCCATGTCTTGGCTGAGCACCTGACTTTCATTGACACATCTTGGAAGAGACAACTCATAAATAATTTAATGGTTTCACGAGCTTTTATATGCGAGAATTCCTGTGAAATGGATGATTTGGACGAACAGAGTATTGCCTTGATTCGATTGTTATCACTTCAGATGCAAAGGACTGTCCTAAGATACAAACTTCTACTGCGATTCAAACGATCTCGTGAGGTTTCACTACTACTTCAGTTTATATGTTCATTCAAACGATCCCCACATGTGCAATCTTCCAAAAACTTTTTCATACTACTCGACAAGCCTTACGCCGCAAGCTGTCAATCAAAGCTAGACAAGCACACCGGTTCCCACTGTGTCGTGAAGCAAGACATCGACAACGAAAACGACATGGACAAGCCTTACGCCGCAGAGGGAACCAGGCTTTAGAAGATGGCGTATCCTGCAGATTTCATACAATGTGTTTATTTTGTTTGCAATGTGTGATATCATGGTCTACTTCCCTATTGTTAAGTCCATATCGATAATATTGAGGAGAACAGAACTCTAGAAGCAGGTCCAATGAATTGCAAATAGCTCAGCTGATCTGTTCGAAAATTCGAGCTCTCAAACGTGAGAACCAACAGAGAATCGATCTGGTAAATGATATTTTATATAGAACAAGATTGTTAGCTTGTTTGTATGCTGAGAGCTAATTTCCCGTCATTTATCCAGTTAATATTTAACTCATAAAGTCTTAATAATGTTCATATATGCAGTAAGTCCGTTCGTTAGTGTAGGAAATCCTCATTATCGTCATCTCTCAGATATCTGTAAGTAAGGTAAGACAGTTTAATTCCCACTTGCCTTGTAAACCCATTAAATGTAGCGGTTTTATGATTGTCACGATTATAAGTTTTACATAGATTATCTCCAGGATAATTGGGGTTCTCTTCAAAATTTGTTGTCCGTGCTGATCTATGAGTAGGATGAATGACACGTCAAAGAAAAAGCTACCTCCGGGGAAATGGTAGTTTCTACGAGCCGAAGCTTTGGCTATGTTCTAAATGCTCCAGCACTTCAGGCTTTATTATATTATTTCCTAATATTTTATTTGCCTTGGCCTGAAAGATATTACATATTCAAAAATTGTTGAAAGCCGCAAGAGATTTTGTAAAAACACTGGTATGGAATGCCTTTCATGCAAGTTTTATTGTACATAATTCCAAGTAGTGAGGCAGGTTATTCGCAGGAGCCGTTCGTTATATGAACTAACTGTATCATGTTGTACTGCGCACTTTGAACCTAAAATCTTGACCAGTCATGGGAAAACACAAAGCTGATGACTCATGAGGTTGCACCGTAAGTAGCTATTTGTATGGTGCTACGGAAGCATAAAGCCTGGAACCAGCAGACAACGTATTTATTTTGAAATAGAAATAAGTTATGAAGCGATCAGATTTGTTGAGTTGCTGTAAGATGGTTTCAAATAGTGCGCGTATCGAAGGTTGTTCGATAGCAGCTGAATCGCCATACGCTAGTTTGACGTTAGTTGCTTTTGTGGCTTAATAGCTATCTTCTGTATAGGAGCTTGTGCATCAACTTAAATGTGTGTGGAGCTGGATCTCAATGTCCAATGGTGAAATATTGGGCGCCAATTAGCAGAGTACTTCCACATCCAGTGAAATTTGAAAAAAGATTGAAACTGCAAGGTGTTTCTAAGCTCAGGGAAAACCTCAGGGAATATATTTAAGGAACGTTTAACTTAATATAGAACCATAGTATGATGCCAGTCAGCCATGTATTGCACCGAGTAGAGTGTTTCTAATACATAAGAATCGAAAAACCATGCATTAGTGTGTACTATTTAAAATTTCACTTATCCATACGATCAAACACCACGGAGACTCGATGTAATTTGCAGATTTTAGTTAAAGTCACCATTTCTTTTTGTCGCCCGGATTTGCCAGGTAGAGAAAATAGATTATGTTGTTACCGAGGTGACCATAACCCACTTAGTAGAGGGGTATAGCACAAATCCGCTTGTGAAGCTCTTTTCTTCTGTCATTGTAACTACGTACCAGCCAATAACTTTGCATTCATAGGCCCCGTTTCCTAGCTACCAAGTACATATATAGGGGAGATCTTTGGTTAATTACGCTCCTTAACAAAACATTCCCAAAAAATGCACGAATAATATCTGACGCAGACATTGCCCCCTCCCTCTATGAAAGATGCGCTAGTTAAGGATCATGTGCTCGGGTCGTTCTGAATTAGTTGTTTACAGTGTAAGTGCACATGTTGTTTACTCATAATGTAGAAGTAGAGTCGTATCAAGACTTGGGTCATCATATAGCAACTGCTAAGTGGTAGCGTGACGAAATCAGCACGTGTCATCATCAAATAAAAGAAGGTGCCACCCGGCAGAATTTGCATCACCCGTCTGATACAGGACCAGTGACCTACAAATCACGATACTAAGGATGGTCATCTGTTGAGAAGGGAAATATTATAAGGATACCAAATGAGATCCCTGAAGGATGTTTTAATAGCATACCAGCTGCTAAACGAAAGAGGACCAGTAGTGAGACTTTATAGAAGAGGATAGTGATGACTGATGACATTTCTGGAAGGGATTGTTGGGGTGCGACATGTCGGAACTTTCAGTATTAACTCAAATGGAGGAAGTTCTAAAGGGGACAGCATTGGCAATTGTTACATGGTTGTAAATGGTCTAGAGACCCATAAATATCTCAACACTAATTTTGTAGATTTAGATGATAACATGAAGTTGGACAGCACTTACTTTTCGTTATTGATCAGTAAAACATAGCGAGAAAGCAGTTCTGCCGGCCGATTTTGTCCTGATTTGCGGATGAGAGAATCAATGACTTGACAACAGCTTTTATGTAACCAAAACACGGTGCATATAGCAGTCTAAAGCAACGTGGGTGGCATCTCTGGGAGATCCAGTGGATCTGCGGGACCTTAAACACAAAACCATCACATCAAGTACTTTCTTATTATTTGACAATTCTTTATGAAATTCAAGAAGCGTGCTGGTTTGATGTTTTCATCACTGATGTAATCTATAAAAGACATCCAACGTAAGACACGATTTTCCTTGCTGAAGTTTGAACTAGGCATTTCAAAGGGGCGCGGAAAAGTTTTTCGTGACTATTTGCTAAAATAATAACATATCTCGCATTTGGCGAACTTCGAGCAGCTTATTCGATCCGTTTGCCTTTCGTTTTTCAGGGACCATAACCAGTGGAGACTTTCAGAAGGATCAAAATAACACAAAGATTTACCAGTAGAAGAGTTTAAAGGGGTAACATCATCTCTGCAATTTGTCATCATCTCTCGACCGAAAAGTTTTATAGTAATTTGACTGTTCCTCGAAGCAACGATAATTTTTTCGCTTAATCATTGAAAAGAAATCCATTTTGAGTGAAGTGTAATCCACGAAGCAGGAACGGTGAATTTTTTGGATCGAGAATAGTCGAAAGGGGTAGAAGCAGGGGCTGCCGGAGGAAGCATTCTCTCAAGGCAACGCTTGGTTGTGCACCGCTTACTCGCATTCGACACTTAAAAGAAATAATGCGCACTTGGCTTAGTTACTTATTTTTATTGCATATAACTGGAGTCTAGTTCATTTGGGTTTTCAAGAAGTTGAAAAATCCTTTCAGAATCAGTTGAGGTATTTCACAGCAGGGTACCGATTGTACACAAAACGCACATTTCTCTTAAAAATTGGTTCAAGGGACGATTAGCTCATTTTTCTTCAATTTAAGTAAGAAAATGGAATATGTTAGGTAATTGTATGAATTTACTTCTAAGGGACAAATCGATTAAAACGTTTTGCACTTAATTCGGTAATCGGTAGCTCCATAAATCGATTGACATTTACAAGAATTTCATTATCCAACTGTGTATACAATTATGGTTGTTGCTTCCATCGACAAAAGTGTGACTTTTGGATGTAGTAGACCTACTTTGGGTGCATATCTGCTTCAATAAGAAACATGAGGTAATTTCAAAGACGTTTGATTGTAAATTCGCATTTTTGGTATCTTCAAAACTACCACAGACTAACTTCGTATTTTTGTGATGGCTTATATGGCATGGCACTACTGCTATCAATCGGAACTGCATGTATCGTGGCAGTTATTTATTAAAGTGTTTGTTAGGGGATATGAGTAGAGGTACCAGTGACCTTGTTGTGTTTGTGTGATCAAGAGTAGATAAATACAATCTTAATACAATTCTTCACAAAATGTTATCTGAGTCAATCTTTCTTTTTGTCACCAGGTTATCCTTCGACAATTTTTATAATAGACATATATTTACAATAATGGCAGTTTTCGCCCAGTTCAGAATGTTCTTTATGAATGCCATCTTATAATTGGGTCTAATTATTGCCGAAGCTTAAATAGATCAGAGACAAGCATTTATACGTGGCTCTGCATTAGTTCCAATAAATGCAATTCCTGCTCTTTCCTCGGTCTTGTTCGTAATAAATTCAAAATTTATTTGGTTAAGATACTTAATATAATTTATGATAGCAACTTTAAGATTGAGGCTATTTGGACCTAGAGTCATTCAGTTGCAATTTCAATATATACATTTGTTTTGCATCACTTTGTTTCTTGTATTAAATGTTGTCGGATTAAACAAAGAGTGCAAGAAAGGTAGGAGATACGGTCAAGTCACAATTTAACTAACTACAAAGGACCGCGAGAAAATGTCAATCTTATTGACTACACGGTAAGAATAAACCCGCTATGTTCGAGTGTTTTTGATGGTGATAATTTGGTCTGTCTGATATAAGTTATCGAATTGCTAAAATGTAGAAGGGTAGACTGTTTAGTGGGGTAGCAACCGGAAGAATCTTGTTAGAGAAGTAAGAGAATTAACTAAGAAAGCAAAGAAAGGCAAAATTATTGGGATCCCCAGAGCCTTGGACCCCTTCCCCTAATAGTTACGCCTATACTTTAAGTACACTTAAGGCTCGTGTCTATTAAGACGATTCTTTCAAGCGATGTTTCTGCTTAACGGCCGTATCGTATGTATGCATGACACAGAATGTTTATCGGCATCTCATTCAGGTACACGGTTCCCATTTGATGCCAGAAATACGTGCCCCGTACACCTTAACTATACGTATTTGACAGCAAATTTACCCTACTAAAACCACTCCGATGCACCATGGGTGCTGTAAAGCTGCTTCGTTTAAAGCTATTTGCTACACTTCCCACACTTCTGTTGTCATGGCAGTCTACGCTAGAACGAAAGAGAAGTCTAGATTGCAGAAGGAAGCTATCCGATGCCACGCAACTTACACGTGAAATGTTGGAAATAAACCTGTTTAAACATATCAGAGCCCAATGATACCTCAAGGCAAGCGTCAGAAAGCAATTAATACCGGACGTAAAAGCGGCTCTTCTTTGGCAACTTCTTTGCTCATTTTGCCTTATCGAGACAAATTTTCTTGGCGTCTTCTCATGGATTTGGTCGAGGACTGTGGGTCTCAACAACATCAAGTCATTACATGTCTGCTGTTTTCTTTATCTTTCGGGTTGTAATGTTGTCTAACTCTACAAATCTGTTAAATAGGGCGTCCTCAACAGGGCGAAAAACTGTATGATCAAAATGTACAAAATCGACGATTTTATCTCTTGCCGAGGCTCCCATGTGATAGACATCCACGATCTCAACGTCTTCTTTGCATAACCGGGACTTGGTATATGAGTTGAAAAGTTGCGTTCTCTGGTAAATAAATCAAGTAGAAAATACGGATTACTACTAAAAGAAAGTACGTTTTAGTACGTACGTATACGTACGTCAAAGTACGTATAAGAACTTTAAAGTATGATTTAGGTAAAGATTATTGACCATTTCGCTAAAATTCCATTATCAGAGGAAGTGGCAGTCTTTAAAACCAGTCCCTAAACCAGTTGCTCGTTACTGCTAAAGAGATTCGGATCGTTCTTCTGTGACTGTCAAGCTTTTTCTCTAGACAAGTGTTCTCCAGCCTCTCTTTCAATACGAAGAACCCTCTCTTGTGTAATAAAAATGAAGTGAAGACTTCATAGCAACATTGAGCATCGTGTAAAATTTCATATTTGGGTGCTATTTGTATTCATAAGGGATCTATTAGTAATATTAGGTTCCTATTACCGGGCAGAAGAAAGGGGATCCAACGTCATGAAAAGGGCCTTTTTGTCGGGTCAGCTGTATTAAGAATATATAGTTCAAATGTAATGTCAGTCTCCAAAATAGTGGAAAACACACAGCCTACCTCCGTATCATTACGATATACGATACTTCCGGTAACACGATATCGGGATCTTTATGAGCTACACTCAGCAGTTGGGGAAATGGGGAAACAAAGAAATTTTTTTCATTATTTAGAAGATTGACTTAAGTAAGGCTTAACTAATACAAAAAATTGCATTAGTTCCTTTATATACGGCAGGGTTTCCATTGATAGCAGCTTAATAAACATAGCTGACGGAATTACCCTGGGTAAAAAATTTTTTATTATTATTATTTTTATTATTATTATTACCTCGAGTATCTTGAGCCGTAGGCGCATGCATTTTACTTTCAAGGATATACTATCAAGTGCACAATTAGAACTTATAATTTGCGTACTGCCCCAAACGTTTCCCACTTTGAGTTTAGTAGCTTGGGATTCCATAGTTACCGACCTGCTACTGATATTATAAGTGAAGTTAAAATGGAATTAAGCGGAGGATCTTCTTATTTTCCATAAAACTGTTTTATTTGTCACTTGATAAACTCTTATTCATCAACCCTGCCTTCTGGAATAATAGAAGGCTGCGGTTTAACTGAAAAGTGCTCCTAATGCAATAAGTGATAATGGCAACAGGCGACGTCTGAGAGTGCACAAATAGGCGAATCTTAAGACATTGAATTTCAATGATGAATTGTTGTTTCTGGACCATTCTGTGTGACAGATGGGCTTCGCAAGATAAAGAATTCTAACATAACTTCCAAAGATAGTAATACCACATAACTGAATTAAGCTGAGTAGTAACTCCCTGCTTACCTGTTCCGTTAAAAAGCGAGCATGCGCCTTGCCTCTATATCTACTTTCCTTTAGATGTGGGGGTGTCGATGTTTTCCAGAAAATGGAAGGCATTTTCAAGCCCAAGGTTCTTTTAGCAGAACGAAGAAGCCGGATAAACCTTTCCAATAAATGTTTGTAGAGAGAAAATTGAATGCTTAGCACTTGATGAAGTCCAAAATTTATTAAAAGTACACTTTTGCCCGTTGTCATCGAATTATCGAACAAGGCATTTTCGATTGGCTTCAAAAAGCGGCTGATGTTGAACTCTTTCCCGTCTCTTTGCGATGCCTCTTTCTTATGATTGCTGATAGGATAGGTCCAAGTGTATGTTAGCTTACATTGGCGGAACAGTTCCTGGCACAACGGCCTCTCTTTTGCTGACATGTAAAATAAAGAGGCCATCGAATCACCGTATATCCACAGTGTGTCTAGTTGATTGGTGACATTTGCTCGCCTTGATAAACCTAAAATAGGAAAACAGTCAATATATTTTGATGGATATACAACTATTCAAGGTTAAAACATATTCATAATACTGTTTGCAGAAGGCAATCAACAAGAAACAAGAACTCACTTCTGATCAGGATCTAGGACTTCTTGACATTAAGACGTTGTACACGATCATTGATAAAGGCGTGACAGACTAATTTGCATTCCTCGTATAGTGTAATCAAACAGCTAAGACGGGTAGTGTTGCACGATAATCAGTTGTCCATACTAAGTTCAATGTGATTGATTGCTTACTACATGCAACAAAACTCCCAGTTAGGAAGTATTCTATACCCGTCAACCTCTCGATACCGAAGCCAAGCCTAAAAGCTTCAAATCCTTCCTTTTGGAAGTGGTTTTGTTAATTCAACTGCAATCATGTCTTCACTTGGATAGTAAGTCAGTTTGATCACACTGTTATTGACTGCATCTGGAACAAAATTGAATTTTTTATCAATATGCTTTGTTCTGCTGTGTGAGGCAGGGTTCTTAGCCATTGCTATTGCACCTTGGTTAGCCTCACATTGTGGTTGGTGTACATTGATTGACACAAATTTCAGACAATAGTCTCGTTAACCATTATGTGTCTTGTGCTGCTGTACATAGAGCAATATATTCAGCTTCAGCTGTTGATATAAAAACTTCAGCTGATAGCAGCATTTGACAAAACAAAGAAGATTCCGGTTGTTGAGGGACGGGTATCTAGTTCTCCCACCCAGTCTGCATTTGAGAATCCAATGAGATCTTGACTGCTGTCCATCATCGATAGTATCTTTCATGTAACGTAATATTCTCTTCATTGCTGTGAGGTTTGCCTCTGTAGGACAAGAGTTAAGTTTGGATATATTACCAGCTCTCTGTGCAATATCTGGTCTGGTAGCAATTGCTACATAGAACAAACTGCTAGCCATTGACTGATAGTTCACTGGATCACCTTTTTGCTGACATCATCATCTCTCATAAACTTAACATTAGTATCTGCTGGTATTGTAACAGTTTTTGCATCCTGCATACCATACTTAAGTAATATATCGTGGATATAGTTCTCTTGATGTAAACTAATCTATTTGTTATTTTTCTGCTCCACACTTACACCAAGACAATGATGGTGTTTACTCGTATCCTTCTTCTCGACATGTTTCTCAAAATTCTGTCTGATCTTGTTCAGATCTTCCAATGCCTCGGCAATCCAAGTCAAATCATCAACATAAACAAGCTGTTACTAGCTTATCTGTGTTTCTGATATAAACGCAGGGGTCTGACACACTTTGCCTAAATCCTACTTTCCATGAACTCAATGAATGCCAGTTTCCACCAACGTGGTGATTGTTTTAACCCATACAAGGATCATCTAAGCCTACACAAAAGATCCTCCCTTCCCTGGCGCTACATACCCCTCTGGCTGGTCCATATAAATCTCAACATTCAGTGTGCCATTTAGGAATGCACTTGCAACATCCATCTGACGTACATACATATTCCTCTGTAAGGAAAATGCAAAGAATGCCCTTATCGTGAAGAATTTTGACAACATCATAGTCCAACCCTGTTTTCTGTGAAAATCCTTTGGCGGCAAAAAGTGCCTTATACTTCTCCACCGTTACATCAGCCTTGTATTTGATTCTGAATACCCAAATACTCCCTCCTGTCTGACGCTCCTCTGGCAATTCAACAAGCTCCCACGTTTCCTTGTTCTGAAGTAACTCTATCTCAATATCTAGGGAAGGTTTTTCATTTCCCTCTATCTGAACAAGAAAGTGCCTAACCTTTGGTTTCAGGATGTTGACCAGGAATATAGGCTACCAGATGAACCTCATCTGCTCTCAGCACCGCATCAACATATTAATCATATCCGTACCTAACTGTTGGACGAGTTTCACTTTTTGGCCATCTCTACTTGGGCTCCAAATCTCCCACTGCATCGGAGTCTATGTCTACATCTACTGAATCATCCTCTGCTACATAACTAAAGTCATTCTCATTAGTGACACATTCTCATTACACAATAGTGGCATAGTGGTAGAGTGTCAGACTCACACTCCGATGGTCGTGAGGTTGAGCCGACCTTAAGCCTGCCTACCACGATCCCGGAGGTACTGTGCTCTGCCATCTGCTCTCGTGAAGTGGGAAACTATGTTTCAAGAGATAGGACAGAGGGGGGACTACATGCATGTATAGCATAAATAGCAAGCATAAAATAGCATGGAAAGTAAACATAAAAAAGCAGGCGTGAATAGATTGTCATCCGCAAAGGAAAAGTAACCCGTTCTTAGAAGTGGCTTCGACCTTGATCAGGGTGAATACAATTAAAACAACAAAAAAAAAAGCAAACATTGTGGAATAAAGATTGATTTATCGAAAAATAGCAACAATTTGATGGTGATTCGTGGCGACAATGATGAAGTGACAGTTGCCGTGATGAAACTCTCCGTTCCTATTTTCTGTTTCATTCCCCTTTTTCAGGTCTAGACATCACCTCGAAATATTGGTAATAAATATTTTTTACATCCCAACTCAAGACCGCTAAGACGACCTACAAAAGATTTTAGATATGGCTTACTGGATTGGACAAACACAGTGAAGAAATTATTTCCGAAGCAAGACTCATTAGATTCATTAATATTCAGTCTCTTCTTGAACGACAGCAACATTTAATACCATCTGGCGTTTTAGCGCGAGTTGATTATTGGGCGTATTTTGATAAGCTTAGGGGTGACAATTTGCGGTTTAAGAGAATCTCAGCGAAATAGAGATGAAAGAGAACCAATTACTGATCAACTGCTACGGACTTTTGCTTCTGCATTTCACACCGCAATTTAGAGCAAATCAAAAGAGATAATGTACAAATGACTACTTCCAAACAGACGTAATTAAGGTAATGCGTACAAATAGTACAAATGCCCCTTTCTCCCACAAGTAATAGGAACTGCACAATATTTTCTACGCCTACCTGTTAATTATTTAAGAGTGAGGAAAGAAGAATGCTTCCAAAATAGGCGCCTTAAAACGAACGAGTAGATATATGTACGTGCTCAAAATTTAGCAAGATATTTTGCAGTTTCTTACTTCTCTCTTATCCGACTCAAACGCACAACTCGGCCTTTGTGCATGGGGTACAATATGATGTAGTTACGCAATACCAAACAAAAGACAACCCAATTTTCTCTCTCTCGTTGGTAAGGGACCGTAGCTTAGTGGTAAAGCGTCGTATTACGCAATGCGAAGAACGTGGGTTCGATCGCCCTTGGCCCCACGATTTTTCACCTTCGGGATTTTATAGCATCTTTGTCACCATTCACTTATTACAATGACAACAAAACCATTAGGGATGTCATCAGTATATGCCCCTTCTGACCTCTTGTTCTTTTTCACTGATACACCATCACACAAAATACTGACCGTTGGTAGGGTGGCGAGCATTATCTTATAAAAGAGTGCAATTCAATTTAAAGTATCCGGATAGTTGTCAGAAATAGTTGCATAGTGGACTTCGTTCCTTAGAGGAGAATGACGGTTTACTTTATACAAAAATTCGTGTTCATGGATTTACTATTGTCATTCAAATGTTATTGCTCCTTCAGCTATGCATCAGATGCAGATAACAGCACTTGTGACACTGCATAACTCCCCCCTTATGTATTACATTTTCCGATCAGGACTTGGGTATTTATCAGGGTCTTGCAATAAAGGATTTAAGCATCTGATTAACCTATCCTCACTATTGTAAAAGCTCTCATCTAAATATGAAGATAACTTTTCAAGATTCAGAAATGTCTCTTAAAGAACTCAATTTTGTACTCATATGATCTGAGTTGATATGCAATTGTCAGCAAAGGAGAACAAGTGAAGAAAATTAATGACTTCAAACTTGTGTGCTGTTTATTCCACTATATTTATTTATTTATATTTATATTTATTCCTGTTTATTCCACTAATAAATGGAGTGTGGCACATAGGAAGCTAGGTTTGTGGAGGTGAACGTAGTTTCTTGTCGGAAATTATATGAGACCTTGTCGGTTATATCCTTGGGTTTCGGCCAACAAGTCACTGGATCAACTGTGTCAATATTTTGACGAAAGTAAACAAATAGTAATCTTAGTACACCCCTCTTCTATATCACCATTTTGTGATCCAACTGACTTGACTGAGTTTACAGTCTCCATTAATTCCTCCACGCAACATCACGTGCGCAATAGAAAGTCATTACAACGCCAAAATCAATAATTCGTTTACTTTGACAACATGAATGTCAATCTTGACTGGATACAACACCATCTATGTTTTTGCTAAGAAGGAATGGAGAGGGAAATTTGTAGATTTCTTCCCTTGTTCTGACGTTTTTCCTTTCTCTTTGATCATTGTGGCTGTTCACATCTCAATATGATAACTTGGCTCCTTGACATTTGCAAGAAATTATCTGTCTGCTAATCATAACCACTGCCTTTGTCTTTTGATTATTGTGTTCTCTATATCCATTTTTCTTTCCTTCAAAGCGACCTACACGTCATAGTAATATCCAAACGTTTATCCTCCTTTATCTTTCTTGTCTTCTCTTCTTATTTCTTCTATATTTCTTTGCTTTTTTCAGTGTCTTTTACTTCATATATGGTCTTTTTCATTGTTTATTCATCTTCAATATCCTCCATTTTTTGATGCTGTATGAAATCAAAGTAGAATTGCAAAGTTTTATCGTATAAGCAAGACAGCCACTATTTTTTCAGATGACATTAACTTGACATATTTCCTCTATTATGGATCTTATTATCATAGGAAAGAGAAGCTGCATGCTGCACATGGACCCATGGCCACAGGGTACCAGAGGGCTTAGCCAAGTCTTAATTAACCCCCAAAATAATTTGAAAGAAAGTAAAAAGGCACTTTGAAAATTAGAAACAAAGCATGAAACATTCATACTTGAGAGTAGATGAAAATAGATAAAGTTTCATATTATAAAATTTATTATGAAGTAAATTACTTGCCTCATCTTCCCCATCTCAATGTGACAGTACTCTGGCTACTGATAAAAAAGACGGGCTTTGTGTTCAGAATTTCACTTAAACATTAGATAAAACTTATAAAATCGTTGTGAAGTCTTCTGAAGTTCTAACATTTTACTCAATAACACGACAGCAAATTCAGTTTGTTTCAGTTACAATGACTTTTGTTTTCTTGGTTACCCTCGCTGCTTCAGGAATGGTCTAGACCGCCCTTGCTTTCCACTTCGAAGATAGACAAAATGGTAACGTCTTCTCTATCTTTTAGAGCAATATTTCATCTTAATTAAGAGATTGTAACTTGATTTGCCTTAGGAAATTGAGATCAATCTACTTTGGCTTGATTTTCTGCTACAGTTATTAAAACCCTAGGATCATCACCCCTTTGCCGATCATGAAGCTGATGGAGATATAGGGCAGAGACACGCCGCATTTGCTTTATATTTCACGCCCAACCCCCTTTATACTACTTGTACCACGTATACGTGCTAACCAGTACGGTGTTTGAGCTTTGCAGTCAAGTGCAGCCGGCTTCGTGCTTGTTCAACTGTACTTATCCTTAATTGTGGTACCACAGTCTTTTCTGTTCTCTTGTATGATGATATACAAACCTTTTACCCTACTCAAATATGTTCACCCCCATCCCCTGCTAGTTTTTCTCCGTCTACGAGCCAATTTGCAAATTTTTAAAAATCAAATTACGTATCTCAGAGATACATTTATACTTGAAAAAGTGTAAGGATCTTCCAGTTGAAGAATCTGTGTTTTGTCAGTAATCTGTTGCTGTGATTGGAAAGGTTTCTCGCCAGAAGGACAAACAATTGTAAATAGATAAATCTTCTGCTTGTACGATGACCATTCGGTTTATGTTGTGGCCTGCTTTACTCTGCAGGTCCTACTGATCAAGTGGTTAAGAACTGGCCTTATTACGATCTCTTTATTCCAGAGCAAAACAAAGTAAACTCGATAAAGAAGACAGAGACTGCGTTGTTACTGTTATCTATCGATTGTTCACATTTTCTCTGCGAGAAACTTTAAGCTATAAGTATAACAAGGAAACCACAAACTGATAAACAAACTCTTATTTAGAGTCAATCGTCTCGCTGAGATGCTGTGAACGATAAACATGTACAGCCTTTACACCAGTAGTGGCGACCTTTTTTAGCGCCAGGGGCCACGTTTTGATAACAGGAGTCGAGTCGAGCAGCATCCACCTTCAAAATCACCACCAAAACAAAAATCCTTCTTTTCAGCACAGAATTAAAAGCTCCCCACTCGTTTTTATTTGTTTTGAAGCACTAAATGACTATTAAAGCTATGTTTTGAGGTGCCCCAACCATTTAAGAGCAGATTTATGTCCGAGTACTAGAAACGTAAACAGTTGTGTCCAGATAGATACCCAACCCCCTTAATGCTTCCTAAGTCAAGTGTTCGAACCTGATAATTCCCTTTTCATATCATTGACTTAAAAATAAGGATGGCTTTCAAATGCTCTGTACCCTTCAAATTTGTCCTCCGTTTAAGAATCGATTAACCCATTTCAGTTTTCAGTCTGCTCCATTAATCAGTTTATCAAACATTGCAGTCTCGCTTCTTTCATGATAATGGAGCGTCTTCCCTACTAAAACGTAACAATTTCTAAGCAGAGACTTTATAAACACATGACACAGATAGCCGAGCTTTGTCTTTGTATGGAGGGTTTTGCTCCATCAGGATTGACATTTCTCAGTAAAGATATTTCATTAACACGTGTCAAAGATAGCAGATCTCTTACCTTTACTAAGAGGGGCGTTGGTCCTGCGAACTGGGAACTCTTATCCAGCAGAACTAACTCACAGGCTCTTGGTACTTCTTCTCAAATAGATGGCAAATCTAGGTATACTGTTTCGTCATAATCTGATACTCTATTTTTCCAGTTTTGTTTGTCTGTGCAAGTCAAAGCAAGTCAAGCACTGACTTTGTACTGATTTTAGAGAAATCTAAGAAGTGAAGATTGATGGGATTTAAACGAGTCTAAGTGTACTATTATCCGTTCTCGATAATAGGTAGAAATTAGCACACAAGGATACGACGATAAAAAAGGAAAAGTTCATGAGTCGACAAACCAAAGCATCAAATCTAAAGGATGATTTGTTTTGCCATCACTCATGCGTTTTCCATTAAGACTTCTCTTGGTTGCAAGATTCTTGAAGCATCTTAAATATATAAGAATGCAAGGAAATAAATAATATATAAAGAGGTTAAGTATGAATCATACCTTGGAGAGAGAATGCAGCCAAAGATAAGAAATGCAACGACAAACACCCGACTTTTTTATTGATTCGAAGGTTTTAGATTCACGTAATAAATGTATTGGTAGGATTAGTTGCGTATCTAAAGTGACAAGCTGCGGGGAAACGGCCTTCCCTCACTTCCTTAAAGCAGTAAGTTACGTTTATATGCTTTTCTTTGAAGCCTCATCCTTCCAAAACGGTAGAATAAAAGAATAGGCAATAGTATTCTTATATGGAATACAGTTTCCTCAGATCCTTTCCCCCCGATTCAATCAGTAACTAGTCGTAAAGCACAAACCATATTGACAGCCGTAACGTTTTTGGCATCTTTAAAAAAATATTTTATGGATTACAAAGCGAGCCAATACAAGTCTCGGCGGAACCTTAAATATTTTTAGTAATAGACATACACACACCAGCATAAACTGTCGGTATATTTTGAATGCATCCGGATTTTTGACTTGTCTCTTTAGCTTCCTTTCGTGTGTAATGAACACACCTGTTGATTCTATTCTTAGCAGCTTCTAAGATAAACAGTCGATGGATCCAATTCCTCGTAATACTGATTGTATCTTTTTAAGTGAGTAATGAATAG
Source organism: Carybdea cf. marsupialis auct. non (Linnaeus, 1758) (assembly GCA_010016065.2). Taxonomy (NCBI): domain Eukaryota; kingdom Metazoa; phylum Cnidaria; class Cubozoa; order Carybdeida; family Carybdeidae; genus Carybdea; species Carybdea cf. marsupialis auct. non (Linnaeus, 1758). Next base: position 6,034 of record JAAAKL020002613.1, on the reverse strand, counting down.
ATCAGGTGAGATAAACCCAGGAGCTTCCGAACGAGGACAATGAGGAATTCAGAACTATTAAATACTATCATTTCAAACGACAAAAATTACAAAGTCATTTCAAAAGTAATAGCAAACCCCATCGATGTTGTAAATGCGATGCTTTTGTTGCATCCTTCCATCGTCTCAATCTACTTCATTTTCCTAGCATTGCGTGTATTAAGGTTTTCGTAATTTTGTTTTAGCGAAGACGCAGTGATGTCCTATACTAAAGCTGTCGTCTTTTTGTTATTTGCTCTTGAAGAAAGATAGAAAGGACACAGTTTAGCTCTTAAATATAATAATAGGTATGTGTAAATGATATCTATAGGAGCTCAATGGTTGTTATCACTAGATACCAACATTTTCTCGTTGTTCTTTCTATGGTCTGTCTTTATCCAATTCTTCATTTCCGTGTAGGAACCTATCCAATATGTAATTGAGGAAAAAATCCTTAGGTTTGTACTGCAGTAAACAAGTCTTATAAACATTGACCTTAAGTAATTGGCAACTTCATCCTTACTTGTTATTGGCCAAATCATCCAATGATTCCCGATCCAAAAGAGATATAAAAATATTCATGCCTTTTAAATGTATGATCGGCCTAAAACCAGAACAATATAAAATACATTAGATGAGATGTAAGATTTTATTTTCGTGGTTAATTGAATATGGTCCTTTAATATTAATTCTACCTACAAATTCAAAAAGCAAGACAATTGCCGTGGTATCGGTTCACTTGTTTATAATACTTCCCCTTGTGGAGAGAGATGTGATGTGGGGCGTTGCATGAACGGCTTCCAGATTGGGTCACCCATAGAAAGTAATAATCATGAATAGTTTTTATCAGATTTGGTGGCAGCGGGGAAGGACAGATTGACTTTGACTCTTTCAGATGAAAGTGAGAAACTTTCAACAAATAGGAACATAATGTTCTCCATCGGCCGTATTCCCTGTGACGGAGTCTCCGTTTATCACAACTTTACGTGATGCGAAATATGCCACTATCAGAAGTGGAACCATACATAGATGTCCTGTCACACAGCTTACAAATTCTGAGGAGAGGATTAAGAACGTGCGTGTAAAATCTGGCAAAATGATATAGATATCGCAGATACGCGTTGAACGGATGTCAGGCCATTGTCACACACTCATATGGAATGCATGCTACCTTTTCAATAGGTTAAGACCCATCCTTATACGTTTGCTGTTTGCATGATTGCTCCCCGAATAACAATCTGTCGTAGGCATACATCGTTTTAGGCTGGATGGAGAAATATAATGAGAAGAAACACAAACATTTCTACCCACGTTCTGGTGATGATGTAGTCACTTTAAAAGAGTTTTAGAATGGCAAGGAAGTGTTTAGTAGCAACGTGATGACAAAGACGTAATGTTGAATGTAAGAAGCCAAATACACTGTTAAGATTTTGTAATCTCTGATTTTTTGAGGGATGGGGTGGGAGTTAAAAAATCAAACCAAGGGGATTTTAACCAAGGTCAAATAAAATGAAATTCAAAGGAAATCAGTATGCAAATATGAATTAAAGGAGGATAGAATTATCCTGAAAAGTTTTGAAAGATGGAATGTCAAATTAGAGGATGTGTCACAAAGAACATAAGATGCAATAATTTACGTCTTCTTCTTTCCTTTTCGATGGAGATGCTAATCGATTGTTAAACAAATTCTACTCATTGATGCTTCTATTAAAATCCACTGTTCCAAACTTATGTGTTGGTTAAGAGTTTCTCTCTTTTTATCGCCTTATTCGTTGAATTCCATCTTACTCGTTGATTTCCATTTTACTCGTTGATTTCCATCATATTCGTTTATTACCATCTTACTCATTGATTTCCAATTACTCGTTGATTTCCATCTTACTCGTTGATTTCCAACTTACTCGTTGATTTCCATCTTACTCGTTGATTTCCAACTTACTCGTTGATTTCCGACTTACTCGTTGATTTCCATCTTACTCGTTGATTTCCATCTTACTCGTTGATTTCCATCTTAGTCGTTGATTTCCCTACAGCAAACCTGTAGTTCACCACAACATCGTATATAATAGCTGTGCCTGTTTTCAGACGAATTTCTGTCGGCGAATCTTATCGGTTTAAGTGCCCAGTCCAAAAATGCCCGTTGAATCACATCAAGATGGGAAGTCTTTTACGGGACATCCCTGATGCAGAACCCTAAACCTCAAAGCTCGCAATGGCCAATCTCATCTAGATTCTTACTTTCCGGGTTTTCTTAGTTGACGTCATGATTCAGTAGTTCCTGTAAATCGTAACCTGATAATCACATCGTATGTAACGAGAATTATGATAACCTACCATCGTAATAATCATCGTTTCAATAACTCACTCGTCGTTAAAATAATAGGAAACTGTGCTTGCTTAGTCATATTTCAATCAAAGACATATGACTCTGAGCCTACACTTGGCAACGCTACACTAGGAAGGCGTCGAGCAAGCGTTTGGCAATTGATTGGGGTGGTACAGCACGGTGAACAAGGTGACCCTCAATGTTCCTTAACCGTGCGATGGTTAAGGTGCCGCCAAAAACCTAACCTAACCTCAACTATTTCTTGATCTTGATATTTAATGTGAGTGTTGGTAAGTATTACACATTATAATACTATCAAGTCTCTGCTGAGAAGAAATTAAGCTAGAGCAATAGAATCCACTTTTACATCAAGATGATTTTAGTATCAAGGGTAGTAAACGTTTACCTCCTCAAGCATTCATTTCTTTATGTCTAGTCACATTAGTAACATTTTCTAACAGCTGTCAAGAGCACTTTCAGGGCTGGGTATATTCCCAACAGCATTTTATTCTTAATAAGCAATATCGGTCATTGGTGAGAACCGTTGCGTCAATGAAACCACCAAAAGAAGATAAAGAGCGTTTCTGCGCTAGCAATGACCTACCTTGACACAACAGATACTGACCGTTACTCCACTAAATACGGTAGTATCAAGTCAATAAACGACCTTATTTTCTTTTGCACGACCTCACTGTACGTATGTGCACGCTAAATTGAAGTATAGAAACGATGGGTGTTTCAGGATACGTTTTTTTTCCGTTGGAAGAATATTGCAGTTTGCGAATCTTTCCTAGTCAAGAGAAACAAGTCGCTCGGGATTGATTTCCGTACTAACGAAAAAATCATTAAAATAAAACAGATTGGCAAAGTGTCGTATTTCTAGACGAGAGCTATCACCCACCTGCGGCAGATGGGTAAATATTTCACCGTCATAGACAACATATTCTTCGCTTTGAGCAACAAAGGACAGAGTTTAATTCGCGAAACTCAATTTGGATAAGCTAGTTTGTCCCTTAATCTTCGAATTCACTTCTTAGAATATTTTTATCCTGTCATTCAATTAACTGCACGGCAACGGTCGGGTACATTGGGTCAAGAAACTCATGACATGAGCTATGGATTGCGCGGTAGCCATATCAACTATCCTCTCCTTTACATACTTCGACATTCAATAAACTCCACTTCATATTACCTCAGTCTCATATATCACGGAGCTAAAGACATGGTACATTGAGTGTTCTGCCGAGAAAAATGACATAACATCCGACTAGGGACTAAGATGAAATAATTGTGGTTTGTACAGGCCCCTTCCTTACAACTTCTGACTTACCCGCTAACAACGTACCCAGTTAACTTCTAATCTCGTTGAAATAACTCGTCTTCTTATTACACAGACCAAGATTGAAAGCGATATCAAATTTCCGAAGAGTTCAACGTTATTAAGTCTTATTCATAAAGGTATACTGAAGTTTATAAATTACAAAACCCAAATTTATAATCCGATATCTACGAAGTAATAAACTCAAAAATTCGATCGGCAACCTTTCTATAGCAACTCCCCAGACCATATCAGAAGTGGTTTGTAAATTACTGTAATCGAGTAACCGGTTGGTGGTAGTCATGACCCTTATTACTGAGAGGGATTGGGAAAGACTGCATCGAGGTATAAAGACAGCTAATGTTTTAGCTATCCAATATAATAATGAAGCAGAGACTTCCCAGCTAATTTGACTGACCGATGTTAAAGCACAAATGGTATTGTCATGTGTTAGATAAAAACTGAAGTACAGTTGAAAGTTTATTTTAGGAACAGCGCCTTTCCTATTCAATAAATAGCATAGAGTGTTTTTACCATATTCTCAGGCTCTTTTACTAATGCTTTTTGTTCATACTTGGATGCCCAAACATTTACTCACATCACTGCCTTCTCTACATTGGGCCGCTAATAAAAAATTATTGTCTAAGGTTTGACACAGCATAAAATACGTCCCATCTTTCTACTAAGGCTTCGTGAAAAAGAGCATCCCTTCACGTAATGAAGAAGACAGAAAGATCAAGAGAGAATCTTTGTTTTAGGTACCAAGCATGAAGCACCTGTCACGTGATATCAAAACGGCATAGTTAATAACCTGCTGCTGTATCTACTTGGAGGTTACACACTAAAACATACTTAAACATCTTCACAGAGAAAGGAGTGGTATCAAGAATAAAGATGCGATTAGGACCTGAAGACGTGACAGGTTCAGACGGATGCTCATTAGAATGGGAAGATCGTAATGGCTTTTTGGAAGCAATCTGGGGTAGAATCTACTTTCATTTGGTTTGTATGACTCCTTAAGTACTATCTAATTTATGGAAATTTTTATCAAATGAGGAATGTTGCTACAAGGGTATAATGAAGTGCAGAACTGGCTATCGCAGATTTCATTATTTTTCGAAAACTCTAGGCTTGAATTACCTCCTCCCAGGTAGTATATTGCGTGTCATCATCGTTTGATTTACGATAGTAGCAGAGAAAGGCAATGGTACAATGCATTGCAAAGCAGCTTTTGCTGAAATAAATAGAGTCCATCCGACTTGTAGATAAAAATAGACCAGTTTCGCTTTATTAGTGCTTATACCAGTATCTGTCAAGTCACGATTCGACATCGTATACTTTATGGAATTGAAAGATCTGAATAAAACGAGAAGATATGGATGAAATGGGAAATGGGAAATGGGATTGGGAGATCTAAATAACTGAGAGAAAATGTGTATTAAGACTGAAAGATGTAAATAAGGTGAATAGATCCTAATAAGATGGGGAGATCTGAATGGGAGGGAAAGACTTAAGATTCATGCAAAAATAGGTTTTAAACCAGATCACGTGCAAAAACGCATTGGCCACCTATAAACTTTTAACAGACAGGTATACAGAACAACAATAGCACTATAGGGCCCCGGGTACAAGGGAGACAAACTGGAACATCACATTTGTCATATCTCTATACACATTTTTGTCAAAGTTTCATGTTTGCTCCCACAATTGAATTCCTCTTTTAATTTGCGGTAAATTTTAAATGTAGCCTTACCTGTACGTTGGATCAAAGGTTTAGCTTAATTTTTAGAATAGCTTCCTATCCTGATTTTAGGTTATCGATTCACCCGAAGTGTTAAATTTCCTCCTCAACAGACAATGAAGTTCCCTTTTTATTGTGTTCATCATGTCTTGCAATAAATCAATACGTTGTTATCACTTAGTACAGTCTCCGGAAAGAAACAACTTGACAAAGAAATGACATTTTCCACAATTTAAATTACTTTTAGTTACAAAACAAGTCTGAAATATGACTCCCTTGGGTTATGATGCCCTGAAGGAAATCTACACGACATAAACATATTTGTCTCAAGTTTTTCTTGTTTAAATTAACACTCATTTTCCATCGATAACGTGAAGTTTGATATTGTGGCTATACTTAAAACTGAAGTACGATCTAAAACTGAATTAATAACATTTTTTTAAAAGATGAAGGTCTAATCCTCGTAATGACTTTGCATTGCATTAAAAACAGACATAGTGAAACCTTAGAAGGTCCATTTGGCGTCCACTCTTCTATATAGACAGCATTTGAATAATAATTCCCTCGATCACCTGAAATCACTCTATTCTCAGTGCCGTAACCACTGGGGGGCTAGGGGGGGGCTATAGCC
>JAAAKL020002612.1:0-25472 GCA_010016065.2 Carybdea cf. marsupialis auct. non (Linnaeus, 1758) | reverse complement strand
AATAAATAACAGTTCGTATACTGCAAACCTAGAGTAGTGCCTGTGTCTGCACTTGCAAAGTAAAAGGAACATTACAACAGGGATACTTTAAGTACTAGATGTGACCAATCGCTGTAACTGTCTAGGGACTTTTCAAGTATTACAGATCCTTGTTGAAACTGTTTTGTTGATCAGATCAGAGGATAACAGATTAGGAGCAACTGTATGGTTATGACACTTACCATGTATCTAGTGCTACATAGTCCAAAGCACTAGATAATTTCAATGGCCTTTGCTAATGGAAGTCTTTGGATGACATACTATTCAATAGAATTTCATTTTTGCAGCAACACCCAAGTACAAACTTTTTCTTTATTGTTGAGGTTATGTTCACTGCTTTTATTGATTTACCTACTTGAGAAGAACTGATAGAATTCTGGCCGAATTTCATGTAAATGAGTTTGCTCTACCTCAAGGTCTTCCAAAAGAACAAGATGTTCAGCTTATGGATTTCTTTGTTGTTGATGATTGTCCTTTCTTCCTGGTGTTTTGACTTTAGAATGTAGATTATCAGAACTGGGATAAGAAAACAGGACTATATAGTTTGTTTTTTACATTAGTGGGTGCATCAGTTGAAGATGCTCAATGCAAATTGCAATTTTATGTCAAATTGCAATTTTAAATATTTTAACCCCCAATTTCATGTATGACTCCTGAGTTTTATGAAGGTTTCATGAAAAATTCCCAAAAGGCTGAAAATCCTAGGGAATAGCACAAAAATCACCCCAATAGCACTTTATCATGCCCCTCCATTTTATGAAATTTGAAAAAATTACCAACCACTACCACCACTACCACGAATACAAAAAATTACCAACCACTACCACCATTACCCCTCCCTCCAATACAAATGTTATTAGAAGTATTTTTTATGTTGGCCATGCTTTTACATTATTTCAATTAACTTTACAACATTATTACCTTGTTTTTTGTGTAGTTAGTGGCCATTGCCTAAGTGATACTGATACTTCTTTGTCATTGGTTCCTTTTGATCATCCTGCAGGTTGAGGCCCATAATCCACATTATCAGTGTCCTGTTCAGGTAATAGGCTAGCAGCACGCATGACAGATCTCACTTGGCTCTTCCAAGTATCCCTGTCAGGAGGATAAACTGCAGAGACCTTTCATGGCATGCTATCTCTGCAATAATTCTCTCCATGAGGTGTTGAGTCAGCCTCTCTTCCCCCTTTCGTGGACTTCCAAAATGTTGAGCTATCTTGACACACATACGTTCTGTAAAATCCCCGCTCTGTCCTATCTCTTGAAACATAGTTTTCACACCTCATGAGAGTAAATGACAAAGCACAGTACTTCTGGGATTGTGGCAGGCAAGCTCAGTGTCAGTTGGAATTCACGACCCTTGGATTGTGAGTCTGGCACACTATGCTGTAATGTCTGTAATAATTTTTGATGCCCTGATTTTTTTTTAAAGATTGTGCACATATTGCGTGGCACTCTTCCCCGCTTCATACACTTTTGTGCATATGTACTCTGTGAATGGCTCTTTAGTGGCATGAAGTACATTCGGAATCATAGCTTTAAAACACTTCTAACTATAGTATTTTAAATCTAAGTATAAAACAGCAACTAGATGTTGTCAAGTCAAGGCAGTTGTAAGTATTCTGGACATGTATTCTGGATAAGCCCCAAATTCTTTTTATTCAGAAAGCCTATGATGTCAGGCGGTAGTTTTGTGCCGTCTCAAAGATGACATTTAAGGGAAAGTGGTAGGTTTCAGTATTCTGAGGAATTGATTGCTCTCAGATGTTCTTGTGAATGTGACTAATGTGTCTCGGAAATAAACGAAGGATTTTTCTGAGACGAAAACACTTTGATTTATAAACGTCAACAAATGTATCAGCCAATGCCAGAGTGATGGTTTGCATTTCTATCTGTAGATTCAATGCCCTGAAGCAGAGAACACCACTTCAGGGAAAGACAAAGGCATGAGATCACCTCTGTGCAGTATATCGCTTACACATGTCTTCAGTACCTCATCAAAATGAACTTTCATGAACAAATTGCTAATGTCACAGAAGGGGATTTAAGAATGAAAGGTGGTGGTAAAAGTTGGTAAAAGTAGCCAAATCTGTAATATGGATTTCCGAGTAAAGTTGTTGTATATCGCAGAGATAAAAGGTTGCTCAATATCAGATATTATATTAACAGATCATTAGTTATTCTATTTACAGCTCTTGTTCCTTGCTTCAATGAAAGTTACCTACATGCTTGGTTTCCTGCCTTGTATACAATACGGTCCTGCTTTATGATGGACACTTATTTTGAAGACATCTATCAATCAATACCTTCATGGCATTGGACAATGACCCTCTCCTCTGTTTTTTTGACTAAGGTATAGAAGTGAAAGAACGAATCTAGATCGAAGTAGTCATTATACCTTGTTGTACTTGTTTGTTGTCTGTTACTACCCTAGGCTGCAAGAATTGCCAGGAAAGAACCAAACTAGATCCATCAGATAAATCAACAGAGGAAGAAGACGAAGAAGAAACTGTGACATTTCAGCATGTTTGTTCTGTCTGTAAACATGTCATAGCGAAGCACGAGTATTCGTTCAAGGTAAATGAAGAATATCAGGAATACGAAATGTCATGTTTATTATGTGGTGCAGGAGAAGACTCAAGGTCCATTTTGCCAGAGGACCCAAGAAAAATGGCAACACTGTTATGACAACTGCTTGTTGAGTTTGATGCCTATCCAACAATAGGAACGGTGGCTGCGGCCATAGCAGACAGAGGGACCAAGTGCAATGAGTAATTACAGAAGATGTATGTACAGAATGCGCCATGAAATACTCCGTATTTGTGTGCTTCCGATATGAAACAGCTGCTGAAGCTTTAGTGGAATGGAGAAGGACCATCGATGCGTTTTCTTCGGGCAGAAACCTGTCCATGTCGTATAGAATTGCACTAAAACAAATTATCTAAATATTTATAATAATAAAAGACATTTTTGATAAAATTGATGACATTTATTCTTCAACATTACCAGGTGCTTGCTTCTTTTAGCAATCCAGATAGCACTATTGCCATGTAATGTTCTTTTAGCCAGATAAACAGTTCCATATGTCGGCACATCTACATATTGCATGTGTGGAGGCCAAGTTAGCTCCTATCTAGGTATTGGCTTTCGCTTCACTTGCTAACTACAATCTAAGCAGCATGCTACTCAAACTGTTGTTACAATGGAAAATCTTCCCGAAAGTTAGGATTTTGCTTGGATGGATTAAGGCTTTGAACACGAAATCTGCTTCTTTTATCCTAGTCTCTACTATAATTATTGAGACTGAGGCTAATGTTTTTCTAGATATCATTGTCTGAATAGTTTGGTTGTATTTACGTTTTTTATGTCGAAGGGTTACGAGTGGACCTTTCAATGTATACGAGGTATGACAAAATAGAAATTAGACTCTTCTTTAAGTGATTTATATAAACTCTGCAGACTATGGATGTATTGGCTCCGTCAAGGTAGCTTCGTCCCCATGGATTTCATGCATTAAGAGTGTGGTATAGCCCTCCTTTTGAAGCTCCTTAGCACCCATTGGTCTTAATTTTTTCATAGAATTGAAGTTAATTCCATAGAGCACAGTCGTTGGCTTGTGCAAGAGTCAGAAGTCGTGCTGTGAAAAATCTGGAGAATATGGAGGTGGTCAAGAGTTGCTTGCTTGCCAAGACGTGCCTCGCACTTAAGGACAGCGCACATGAACTATTTTTGTCTTTCAAAGGCCGAAAATATTTGTCTCGAGCGCCTTGCGCATGCTTAAGTCCTTATAACACAGATACAATTTTTCTAAAAGCTGTGCAGGCTAGCGATGTTTGTTCTTGTAAAAGCAGATCCTCACTAGACGATTTTTATGGTGATCATCAGCAAAGAAGATCGATTCTTTTGTATGCTTTCAGGGCAGGCAGTTGACAGCAAAAGGAATTTACTCCGATCCTAGACATATTGACTTGTAGAGAAGTATAGGTTCACTTGCAATGACCCGGCTAAGAAACTCCAGGTCCTCCCATATGTCTGCAGCAAATCTTGGTAAACAGTGGCCAGTTACTTTGTTTGGTCCCCCGACAAAGGCTTAGGCACAATTTTGGTACACACTCTTGGTATTTCCTGGTTCTGCACTAAGGTCGTCTGCACCAGCTCCCCGTTCCAGCAGATCTTCTTTGCTATCATCCGCATCATCTTCGATTATTTTACTCCAGTTTTTTTTATTCTGTTGCATGGTAACGTATAACAGGAGTTGTAACAGCATTGTTGAAAGAGGCACAAAGTTTATGCTACCTGCAGTTGCTTAACAACGTATAACAGCGGTTTTCCAGTTATATTGTGGAAAAGATTGACAAAGAATAATAGCTGTACGCTTCTATACAGCATTACGAAAGCACAGATTGAGAGTGCAGATCGGCATGATTGCCTTTGAGATATTGCGCATTACAATGATATAATCCATTAGTTCATTCATTCATGAGCGTTGCCAATACAGTCTCTTTGCTGTATTGCTATATTATTGCTTTATCGCACCTGGTGCGATTTTTAAGTGACAGTCGTACTACATACATTTTCTTGTTTTTGCATAGCATATAGAAGTTCTTGGGATCTTTTTTTTATTTGTTAACATGCGTGGGTTGCTGCTTATATATAAGGATTGACCGCGGTTCTTTTGCAAGTTACTTTTATGATTACAATTTTATGCATCTAGTCATTTGATAGCGTCAAACAAATATGCCAGTTAACTTCAGCGAAGATGATGGTCAACGTCCAACTATGAAACCTAATTTTTACATTGATGTCTCTCGAACTTATTAGAAACCTATCTGATAAGACGTTATAGTTACAGAATTGTGCAAGGGATATACCAGTAATATGGTACAGTTATAAGTAGATAGACAAATAGTTATGAATGGTGAGGTATTTGGTCCCTCCTGCTTCCTTCTCTTATTGTCATGGCTTGAACTTATATTATAGCGTTTAGGTAGCCAAGTTAGCAACGTAATTGGCTATAATTTTCATGTTTGCACAATAAAGACTGAGTTTGTAAATGTGCCTATTCTACCCAGTCCCAGGAAGCATGTTGTATCTGTCCCTAGTTTAGCTGTTGTGAGGGAGTTGACGAACCCTGAACATCATTAACGTAGCCGAAATTGTGAGGTTTAGTCGTACAAAGCGGTGAAGGCTGTATGACCCATTGCAAGCCGCCTGTTATTTTACATGGATTGTTTCCATGGGTACAATAATGGAAGATTCTTTATAAGTTATAAAATATCGGGCTGAGCTTCACCTAAGAATTTTCCATGCTGTTTTCATAGCTTCACTAAAACCTTATCACTTCGTCGGCAAAAGGAATCTACTTTTAATCTTTCTCTTCCTCATTGATTATATTCGCTAGCCTCAGTTGTGCTGCTGTGTATTTCTCTGTCTATTATCCCTTCATATCATATAATTGGTTGATAATTAAAACCGAATCCAAGGAACACATAACTTAGCATCGTCAAGTGACTCACACATATGTTGAGAACTGGTTGTTGAATTAACAAAACTGCCGTATCCTATGCCTTTTGCCGTCACTAATATTGAGAAATGTGGTGGGAAGTCGAGATTATGCCCTGTAGTACCTTATCTTATCTAATAGGGTCATTCCTTTTTATTACACGTCTGAGTGTGATGTCTGGCAAGTTGTGTACCAGACCCCGCCCTGTTTAAGAGTTCATTGTAAAATAAAGTTGTTAGGCGTTAAAAATAGGCGTTGGCGAGAGGGTTGGTAGGAGTTTGATGGAAGATTAAGACGACAGTAAGTTGTAAAAGAAATCGTTAGTTAATTGTAGAGATTTGCATATTTCAAGTCTAGTGCAAAAGAATTGTGACTAACGGCAACTTGAGAGTCATGATTTGTAGTCTTTACTTGTTGTTGTACCGGGCGAACATTACACTGAGCCTATCTTTACCCATGTTCGCTAACTCTTGCAGCTCATTACCGGTTGGTTTTGCAACCGCTAAGGTCGCATAGGGAGCTCAATCATGAGTTATGATCTTATGATCTTATGATCATGCAGCCAAATGATCGAGGATAAAAACTCGTCAAGCAATAGGATCGTCAACTAACTGCTGTCTTTCAGTTCTTTTCGGAATGGATCAATTGGTCGTGGTCATGGTCGGTTCCATATAATCTATCTTTAACCCGATAACAGTATGTACCAAATGAGAGTAAGTGTTAGCTCATTCTCTTTGCTAGTGTCAACGTCTCTGCATTACAGTAACAGTCATAGTTTTAGCCCTAAAGCTGATGATCATGTGTCGCCATGACCCTGTGGATCTGTCAGCATCCTCACTGTTTATGCAGAAGTATTATAACTGCCAAGTCCATGTTGGGACGGGTTATTCCACTTTTGGACATATCATCCGACGAGCATATTCCGCTTCCCTTACTTCCCGCACATGAACTGGGTGTACGTCGTGATTATGATGAATAGAAGTTGTCACAGATCCACGGCTCTTTGCATAGACCCAGGTCGCTCGTTTTAAAGCAAGCCCTTTGACCACACAGCCACGCGCTCCAAAGTGCGCCTTGATAAAAATGAACGATTGGGTAATTAATTGTTAGAAGCTATGCTATTGTAGAGATGAGTTCGCTCACGAAACTGGATCTCACTGTTTTCTTAGATGCGTGAATATTTGGGTTACATAGTTTTGGGTGGAAGAGAGCTTCTCCTCTCCCCTCTGCCTGTGCCGCATTGATGGTAAAATGTGAGTTTTTTACCAACTTCGTAGAGTCCAACAACAGCAACTCATAACGAAGTAAGTATTATCTGCTATAGACAACAGTTGCATTCTCATATTTCATCTCTCTTTTTTATCCACTAGTGACTAATCTTTCTTCTGTAGCCGATGAGATTCTCCTCTTTCAAGTAGCAATAAAATAGAATTACAAATTCAATTATTGAAAACTTAGCTTAGCTTTTACCCAATTACGCATATTTAAACAGATGGACTTTGGATATGCTTTGCTAATTAAGTACTCTAATTGTAAATAGAGAATCGTGATGAACACTAGGTATCTTGATTGCCCACTGTACTACATGTTCAGTTAGAACTGGATGTGACAATCTGTTGTCGCAGCTGTTAGCATAAACTCGAAAACATCATTTTACATAAGAAACGCTTTAATGCTAGTGACTGTCCAGGTTTTATTAGAGATGAAAGAAATCTTACTAGTGAATGTATGTTGCCTCTTGATTACTTGTAACTCTAAAGTACCCGCTTTTAAATTGTACCCTTCTCAACCAAGAAACCACGAGAATAAAATAGATTTTTGGCCTTGGAGTCACGAGGATAATTAGGACGGTCTTTATTTTCAAGTTTTAAATTATCTCTATCAAAGGCCACGAATCATGTACTTTGAGGTCGATGTGTGTAAAACATTTGTTATGAAAAAATAACGGTAAGCTATTCATGTCCCACTAAATTATTGGAGTTTAGATTATTCGAAACGTAAACCCAGTTTTACTTAGAGTATAAAAGTGAAGTGTTTTTCATCGTCTTTTAGTAGAATAGAGAATGCAACCGTTTTATCTAGCGCAGCCATTGCTAACATAGCTGTACAGAAACCGCACACGAAGCATTATTATAGGCCATTTTCATTCATGAAGAGGTTTTAAATTTCGGAAACCCTCCCCTCTTTATTGGAACCCATTGTATTTGCCGAGTCTTCTCATTAACCAATCAGAACGTACCATGGAAGTAAGGCCTCTTATAGCACGTCATTTACTTTGCTATGTTCCGTGAAATATTACAAATTGGCATGCGCAACTAGAAACCAAGGGGGCTACCTTTCTCTTAAGGTATTAAGACTTTTCACAATTGTCACCCTGATGAGGGGAGACCTGCTGCTTACAGTGGAGGCACGTTTCAAGTTTACGACCAGAAACACCATTAGTAAGCAAGTTGGTGTATCGAACCATTTTCAAGGAAAATGTTTTTAAAAACGATATGGGTGACAGTGACATTTTTGAAACCCCCCCCCCACCCCGATCATTTTTCTATAATTTTTTTGTAAAAACTCTGGTAACCAGCCCTCTAAATAAATTGGATGAGTGACTTAAAGTCATTACTCAAATGAAATTAGGACAACTGCTTGTTCGATGATATTCAATGGCAAATGGAGTTTTGGTTATGATTTTTCATTACTGCTTTAATGGCATGTGTAGAAGTGCTTTGTCGATAACTAAGGTCAAAATAACAATGCTGCTAAGCTTTGTACTGTAGGAGGATGTTTTGATCTCCTATAATCATGACTTCGCGGCAGCAATGGCAGCGCAAACTGTTAATTTCTTGTAGTGGCTTAAGTCACACAACAAAAATCACTACGAACAGCATCCAGTTGAAGTCAAGTAGAATGTGTGTATATAATCAGAGTTTACAAGAATCAAATATCTATTAACAGACGAAAATTAACCGTGATGGAATTGATGACGTAAAAGAAAAGTTCCATTTGTATGGTAATGACGTCAAGGTTGCCGCGGTTTGACAACCCTGTGTACTGGTGCTTGTAGTAAATAAACGGGGTGGCTGAATCACTACGGTACCATGTGAAATATCCACGGTCGCCCAAAAAAGGGAGTCATTTGCCCCCTACTGGGAAGTTATTGGAACAAGAAAGGAAAGAACCATGCATTCACAGTATCATCCACAGCAGCAGACTCCCAGTCATTCGATAGTTGCTGTGAAACGTACTTCAATTAGCTGTAGACATAGCTATGAGGCTATGATATTGATAAGAGTCGATAACAACGTTTTGATACAAACATAATTACTTGATAAAGTCAATAACTTAAATTTTCCAAAACAAATAAAACAGACTCACGCCGAACTTGTCAAATATGGCCATCTGGTAATATGAAAACCGTTATTTATGCAAGGCGCCAGCACGTATGTTGTAAAAAAGGACGTTGAATAATGTCGACGCGTTCTTTATGATGTCTGAATATTGACCAGCTGCTAGGGGTTAAAATTTTAGCATTGTAAAATACCAATAAATGATTTTTTAGAGGCAAAGAATAAAGAAGAATCTGGAAACTATTCTCTGCAAAACCTCTGTAATTTAACTTTGTTTTGTTTATTAGCGTATCATTTTTTTACAAAATTTAATTTTGAAATGAGGCCTAGAATTAAGCTTAAGCCTTCATTATAAATTGGACTTTCAGACATTACAAACAGATACATATCATATCTAATTAGTCTCTTCGAAATTTTGATGGATAATTTCATCAAGAGTTGATTGCCACCGCCCATCCACGGGCACGGATTTTCCTAACAAGCAGCAGACAAATGTTTTAAAAACAATCAAGATGGTTATGGACCCACATCTGTAATTTCAGCATACTTCCCTATAGTATTTTTCTTCGAAATAAATGAAATGTGTGCGACGGAAAACTCTTTAACCGTTACAACAGCAACAGATAGCGATAGATGAAAACACTGCCAAATCTACCATTGTACTCCCAATCCTCAACAAGCAAAAACTATCAAACCCTATTATCAATTTAAGGACTATGGATGTGTCTATATAATTTTAAGCTTACCAAAGACAAGACCCTAATTATGAATGTAGGTTCAAAACATCAAAAATTACGAAATACACATTACCTGTAAATGACAAACTTGTCCTGATGCAACTAAACGATAAAATTATGGGCTCCACTGCCGTAAATAGATCTGAAATATTGGCCTTGATATCATTTATGTTGTGGTTCCAATATTTTATCGGTTATATAATGTTCAAACCCTTATATCAATTAGTTCTTTTGTATTTGGGAAACGTTTTGCAATATTTAAGGAGCTTTGGCCGCCGTCCTGATACACTCTAAATCTTCTTGCTACAAGGATATATTATTGTTCGTTCGTTTGAAAGATCGATGTCCATGGAAAGTGGTAGGCACATCTGAAAGGAAATTGATATTTTACAGATGTTGCACAAATATTCATAATTTGCAACTTTATAAGCAATGTAATTGATTGATGTGTCAGTAATAAACTGTCAAAATTTATTAGCTGACACACATTTTTATATATTTAGCGTTGTTGCCGACAATCAAGTGGCATCAATGATATGATAGTTACAGATGCTATATGGAAGAATCTCCGCGTTTCTCATTTGACAAAGACATCAAGATGTTGTCTAGTTTGTCGGGAGAAGGTTCCAAAGATGACATTTCTAACGGATTTAAATTCTAAGATTATTGACAGAGGAGATTTCTGATGCCCCCACCGTCCTAAAGATAACTGATCTAAGAAACCCTGCTTAGAGTTTATCTATATAACTTCTGTTCTCGTAGCCTGCTTTCAGACTTCATACACATTTACATATTTTGGAAGATGAACAAAAAGCAGTTTCAAAGGAGTATCATTCATCTTACGCGCCGCTACAACAGTGAAAAATTATCCAAGGAGAAAAAATTGTGGGGAAAGTCATCTGAAGGTTAGCCTGGAAAGGCAAAGTTGTAGCAAATAAGACAAAGATGTGAGAGTTGTTCACTTACTTACCTAAAAGTCATATTAGTGTAGTGAGTCATTTGTGGATGCTGTAATACTAATGGAAGAGACCTTGGTCATGATTATAACTCGTAACGATGGGCATTCAATGAATGGAATATGCATCGTGCGGGTAAACACTCTTTATTCTACCAGAAGAAAAACGATTTAAGCCGTGTTGGTGGCATTTTGGACAAAAATATTTTTTTAAGATTTACGTCAAATGTAATTGACCAGGACGTAATGGTATAGCCATTAATATGTCACATCTGTTTCTTCCCCAGCACTGTCAAAATCTGTAACTCTCTGTCTTCATACTGCTTTCCTTTTATTTACGACCTTGAAACTTTAAAATCTAACCCTCAACTGCCATCTTCTTGGAAATCTTTAATTATTTATCTTTTATTACATCTATTTTCTTAGATGGTAGATGTTTATCATGTCGTGAGTCGTAGTCTTCATCTGAGCTACGTTTCGAGAGATACTTCTCCCATCTTTAGGCTAATGGACTGTAACTTTTTGCTGAACATAACTTGTAAGATCTCGGACCTCCGAGGAAGGAGAGATCGAACCAGTTGTAGATATGGAACCATGTTTCTTTTCTGTTGTGTTTTCTTCGATATTGTTGCTAACATACATGTGGGAGATTGTAAGATATGCTGTTAATGTGGTTGCTGTGGTGTAGGGAAGGAATGGTTTCTTTGATCTTCCTGGTTGTTGAGTTTATCTCTCTTTCCAGTATCTCGCTATTTCCCCAGTCAAAGGTGTGATCTTTTTTCCAAACAATGTTTTGCGATCCCTTGGCTCTTTATTTCTCCCTTTTCGACTGCTTTCTGGTGTTCTCTCTGCCTCTGACATAAAGAACGTTTAGATTCACCAATGTATGTTGCTGGACAGTCTTTGCAATTTAATTTGAATAAGTTATTGTTGGTTTCTTCTGAAGGGACAGGGTCCTTGGGCTTTGACAGTGCCTTGCGTAAGGTGGACGCAGTTGAAAAGAAACATCGGATTTTGTGATGCTGAAGAATTCCTTAGATGGTTTCACTTGTGCCTACGATATAAGGAAAATGTGCTTGAAAGGTTCTGTGACATGTTCTTGACCTCGGTACTTCTTTCTTCTTACGGCTGCCTCGATGTCGTTTCGCCTGCATCCGTTGTTTTGAGAGGGCGCCGTTCAGGTGTTGTTCTTCTATAAGTAAGTAGAAACATTGCTCAGAAAAAAGACTGCGACGCACGAGATGATAATAATCTACCATCTATGGCATGAACTGAGTCGAAAAGTGCTACTATATTTTAAATATATTTTTCTGTTTATATTTTATTTATACTCCTTTCAAAGTACTTCTGTATTTTGAAGTGGTAACAATGCCTTGGATTAAGCGAAGAAGGAGAAATATTTTTAAAAGAGAAAGTCGATATTGGAGTCCCTCGTGGCTAGATCCAGAGATTTCAATCCATCTTTTACACTGAAATGCGGCAATCGTCTACGTAAGATGGTTGAGTTACGCTTGACAAACGGAAGTTGCCAACGTACTCGTAACCTCTCATGAAAAGAACTAGGGCTGTGTCGAAAGACTTATTTCGTATAATTTCATCATCACTACAATGTTATTCCCATGATTAGTCTTTAACTTTAATTGTCACAGGCATTGCAACATCTATGCAATTGTTTTCATACCGAGCATGACAGCTGTTAGTACAATAGCGTATGACTTAAGTTGTAAACAAATGTACCGATACTTGCCTCATCATTTGTAACCATGCTTAGATCACGCTGCATTTGATGTAAAACAAGTATCCTTTCACTTACCTTCTTGAGTAATCGTACATTTCGTAAATATTTTAGTATGGCATATGTACAGTAGTCCTCGACTGATTTAACCAGTTGTATACGACTGAGGTAATCCTAAACAGTGGTGATATCAACTGCTTCAGTGCCGAAAACCTCTCGTTGTGCTCTCACTGTAAAGACTGTCGATATACTGATCATAGTCATCACCATCGGAAGACTGTGATCCCTTTTTCGCCATCAAAAGATTTATGTGATACAGACCGCTAACCGTATATTGTGTAATTGTTGCTCCTGTCTCGCCCGACTGCCGCCCCCTTACATTTTGTCCTTACATCTATGTAATTCATCGTCTGCAGTTGCAACACGGTAAATGGGGCACATTCATGATTTCCCACCTGAGAGTTGTTTGTTATTTCTGAGGGTATACCGAGGATTCAACTAAAGCTTACTTACAGATGGCTTGTGTTTAACATGAAAAAGTCATAAGGACACGGAGTGTTGCATTTTTAATTTCGGGGAAGTTTCCAAAGGGTCAAAGTTCTCTTTATCGTCGTTACATAAATCGATAAGACTCGTAAATTATTATTCTCTTTGCCTTTAGAAGACGTTTGAAAGATAGGTAAGATATAGTGTAGTCACTTTGTAAGGAGTAGAAAATCTATTAAATATTTTGAATATGAAACATGAACTTAAATAAAAATCAACCAGGACAGGGTTGATCACTGATTTGGAATCTGATCAATTAAAATCATCGAATTTAATGTTAAGAACCCTTGACGAGGGCACAGACACGAAATAGGAACTAAGATTGTGGAGTTTGAGCAGGTCAATAGATCTTCATTAGCTCTAAGTGCTGCTTAAATGCATCTCATGATATAGATAATCCCGGGTGTCCCCATTTGAAAAAAAATAGAATAATGGTAAGTATTGGAAATGAATGAGTTCTTGCAAGATGAGAACTAGGTGGGTGGCATTTTTGTGCTTCCTCGATGCTACAAGACTAGGGGGTGAAGGAATTGAACTATGGAAACAGCATACTATGAGAGCGATGTTACAGATCATTTCCGTGTACAGATGCAAATTCTTTGTAATTTAGACGTGAACTTAACAGCCTTCAAGAGAGGACCCACCATTGAAGGATTGATTTTCCTAAGGACGTAGACGTCAGTCTATAAGGCCAATCTCAGCTCGGTCTTATACTTGCTCCCCTATTTTTTTTTAACTTATTACCTAGAGTACAAATATTTTCAGGCCTATCTACATATGGAGCGTTTCTTTCAAAAAAAGAAAGTTGCCCCAACACGATTGCTTTTATACTTGACAATGTTAAACAGTGCCTCGATATCACAATTATTGCAGTGTTATTATTTGTTTTTAAACTTTGCTCAAGACTTAATATAATTAAAAAGTTCACGGTCTGAAATTTAAGTACATGGCATTATTTGATTCAGAAATTTTCGCTATTTTCTTAAGTGGATTTTTATACTGTTTCATACTGTTAAAATTTCAGACTGTATAGACTAGCAATAGAGCTTATTTGTCGCTGCAAGAAATTCTATACTGAGAAAGTATTTGAGAAAGAGGCTACAAAGAGAATCTGCGTTTGGGTATCTTTCTTGTACAGAATGTATGTACCATTATTTGCTATATTTTAGGCTGTTGAACACGATGACATTTTGCTTTAATTTGATGCCACTATTCAATCTACTAATCTAATATGGGTTCCCTTTGTGTGATTAAAGTCCTGGCTTTTTGCACCAAGTGTCCCGAGGAACTTTTCGACATCATTTGGATTTAGGGAATTTCATACAGAATTTTACCAACTCCATTTCTCTTCCCGTGCTATACTGGTATCAAATAGTGGCATCATGATTAAATTGGAATATCCATGAAAATTTGCAGCACTTCGATCATCATACGAAAAATTTCGGACATCTGTCAGTCAAGACATACCATACCTGAAATAAGCAAGCTTGGCGTCAACTAGTTGGAACTGAATCGATAGCTGACAATGGATTTCCAGGATATTCTTAGTCATGCTTACACATAATGGCATTTACCCCCTGGCGACTGCTTCTTGGAGGTACTATAAAAGACAAGGCCATGAGTTCTCTTCGTCATTAACAGGGATAACTTTTCGCGATGAAGGCTTTGCTATCTTGTCTTGTTTTGGCATGCTCTCTCATGAGAGGAGTATATGGACATGGTTATATGATAGATCCTGCTGCTCGTAACTGCATGTGGAGATTTGGATTCCCCAATCCAGAGAATTTTAATGATAACGAGCAAAATTGTGGTGGCTATTCTGCACAATGGAGCCGCAATAAAGGCAAATGTGGTGTGTGTGGAGACGCTTACCATCTAAAAGATCAGCCACATGTGGAACCAGGTGAATTTGCCAATGGCATCATAGCAAAGACATACCAAGAAGGACAAGTTATTGACATCGCTGTAGATCTAACATCAAACCATCTAGGTAAGTGAATTTAGATACTGCACTTCGTTTTTAGGAGTTCTTTGTTTATTTCATTTAATAAAAAATTACTTCTATTTCCACGTGTTGCAGCGATGCCGTGTTCTGGAAACGAGGCTGTTTGCAGTGTTTGCACAACCTGTATTCCTTGCATTTGTTAGCTATCCATGAAAGTTTGCCTATTGTTGTTGATGATGATAACGATGATGGTAATTATAATTGTAATGATGATGATATGATGATAATGATGGCGAAAGAAGTTTGCAATTGGCACAATTCTTTTGAATGCTATTCTCATTGGTTTCTTTTGCCTTACTTTTGTCTCCTTTTTTTCTCTTTCTCTTTCTTCCTGACTCTGGCCACCCCACAAATAAAGGGATTTGTTAAAGGGGGTATCCTTTCCTGAGACGAAGGATATAGCAAGAAAACTAATAGTCACAAGTCGGTACTTCTTTGTCTTGTAGCTTTTACAATGCCTCTCAACCCGTCACATAATGTTTTTCTTAAAGGCACCCTTCTATGTATTCTTATCGTTTTTTAATAGATCATTGTGACAAAGTAACGCACTCTTGATAAGCACACATCGATGGTCATTTGATTAAGAGCAATTAATATTGCAAGGTGTGGCTGAGAAATTTTATACGGCAAATAAGAGTATGAGTTCTTATATACTACAGCTTAAAATAGTTTAGCTTACGTTGTGGAAGGTATAGAAACCTTTTTTATCAGGGGAATGCTTTACTAATAGCTCGGAAGCCTTGATACGAATTGTACTAAATAGGGATATATAGGACACAAAAATGTTAGTGGTGAAACTAGAGTATAAATTTCGATGATATCTGATACAATTATTTGACAGTATTATAAGGTGTTGACAAGCTACCAAAAAGTGCAAAGAGTCCTTAATAGGCGCTATATTAAAACTAGTAATTTTGCTTTACTTTGCCATATTATTTCCTTGGTGCATAAAGATAAATTGGTTTATTTGATCATGCAAAGCAAATGCTGAATTTTCTTCCCTTCAGTGCTGTTACAAAAGTATAAATTTGATTCTCGTAAACAGACAGGGTAGCCTCCATATCACAGTTACACACACAAAAATTTATGCTATTTGATGTTATTCGAGAATGTATTCTTGCATCTAAAGTACCATTACATTTTGGGGTCCTGGGCCGAATGAGGTTTGAGCACTGATCTCTAAAAAGACTGGATCAAGCAGTCAACCATTGTTTCTAAAAAAGAAAAAAGTTGTTGGTGGTACAAAACAATAAAACTAAAGCGCTGAAACACTTCTCTACCGCTTATTTGATCTGGCTTTCAAATTGAACTGAAATGTTACCAAGCAAGGGCAGTTTAAAGTGCACAGGGCATTTCTTTTGCATAATAGGTAGAGCTAGGTCTGCTTTGTCGTCCTCGAATCTGTCCACATCAAAGCAAGAAAACCGTTGCTTTGCTGACAAAAAGAGTTTGTCTTTTCATTGGGGCTTTTCGGCTAACCATTCAGTTCCACTGACCTTGATAGGTTAAAACAACACCAATCTAGCAGTCAGACCTCTGATTGGCTACTTTCAAAACACATGTTAGTGTAAGTTTTATTGATTTCTTCTGAATCTCAATTCTGACAATTTTGTACTCTGAGGAGTGTCAGAAGTTAAAAAAGAGCGGGAAGGTCCGCCATGCCATGCAAAATTGTTTAAAAGCTTTGCTTGAGGACTAAAATGGCGCTCTACGAGTGGCCTCACTTTGAGACGGAAGATGCTCGATCAGTGTTCTATAGATCAGTGGGTTTGAAGGGCCAGATGGGCCAATCTAGTGTCTTTCCTCATATTTTATAATATTAAAATGGACAGGCACATAACATACACGTTATCTTTTTGCCTGGCATTGACGAGATGGGTCCTATGGAGGCCATACCTCGTTGCCAAGCCCTTAAAGTGGCCACTTCAGGGTTAAAATATCAAATTTTAGTGGTTTTTTCCTTCAGTCTACCGTATATCTTTTTGACAAATTATTTTATTTTTAAGGAAGAGTTTATGTGTAGCCTGCGCTGACACTAATTGTACCAATATTTACGTATTTTATTCTGAACATAGGTTATTAACTGTAGTAGTACGAAACTTACTGTGATACGTTTTTATTACAAGACGTCCTTCTATGAATCCTGTATACACAACATTTATCTTAGTATAGGACCTTAGAATAACGCGATTGAAGACGTATAACCATACAAAGGGGCTGCAATCCCCGTAATTCACCTGTTCCCAGTCATCGCTGTTTTAATCTTACTATTTCATGAAACTAGTTTGCTATTACTCTTTTATACAATCGTCTTCGCTCTGAAGCGTAGGTCTACATAGTGTGTTGCGTCTTTCCGGCTGCTTTTTAAAATCGTCAAGGAAATATTTGTGTATATAGCTATCTAAGATGACGCTTAGTGGGGAAAATATGATATGGAGTAACCAAATGGATGCGCAAAATGGAGAATTGTGGACTATGCTCCTCTTTAGAATTTCTACGAGCTCTTAAACAAGCCCTTAAACGAGCCCTGCCTTGAGTTAGTAATGGTAGTCTCTCATAACCTCTAGAAGGGTAAATGCATTGTTCTTTTTGCAAATTCGTGATTCATTGTTAAGGGAAGAAAGGGGAGGAGGGATTCCTGACATGTACAAGTACCACGTACTCCTCTGCTGACCTTTGACATTCGGTCTTGTATTGCTTCTTCTTAAGAGCATACCATACAGTCCTCAGATTCCTCTTCCGAGCAATAAATTAGATGGAGAGCCATGATTCACCATTGACTTTAAACAATGTTTGGCAAGGCTCCTATAAATGAGAGACCGGGTTTCTTTATCACTATGAACATTTTAATTCCTGAATAGTATACAACCAAAGAATAGTTCAATTAGCAGGTATGAGTATTAAGCAAGTATAGTATTCATTAATTCAGCTAAAGTCCTAAATTGATCATAAGATTTTGTGCTCTTTTCTTCCAGGTTGGTTTGAGTTCAGAGTTGGCGTCAAACAAGAGGGACCAATCCAACAGAGTCAGTTAACTCACCTTCTCGCCGTGTTGGACAGCAAACATCCCACCAGATTCCTGGTGCCACTAGACAGTGCCAATGAAGTGTTCAACGTAAAAGCTAGGCTGCCCAAGGGATTGGTATGCAACCAATGTGTCATTCAATGGAAGTACAATACTGGAAACAGCTGGGGTTGTGATCCAGTGACTGGAAAGTGTGGAATTGGTTATGGAAGGCAAGAAAACTTTGTCAATTGTGCAGATATTAAGATCGTCCCAAGTGATGGAAGGCCTCTTCCAAACACACCGCGTCCACGACCTCAGACACCCCGACCCAGGCCAAAAACTGACCGCCCAGTTCGCCCAACCCAAGGACCACCCAAGCCTAAGCCTGGAGGAAAGAAATGTGTTGCCATTGGCCCATGGAAAGGAAATGCAAACATGGATGTCTGGTGTCAGGCCAACTGTGCCCTTTATTGCCCACCGACCACGTGTAAATGCACATAATGGACTTTTATAATTCCACATAAAAGAGGAGAAACCATTTACATCTGTTTTTGAATAAATTATCTTCTTACAACAGCAGGCATAAAAAGCACTGCAAGAAAATTATGTTTGCCAGTAAGAATTTTTTGCTTGTTCTTCTCGTGTTTACATTTACAATTTTATTTAGTTTCAAGTACACTTGAATTCTTCTCCACACATGTGCATTACAATTGTGACAGGACTGCCTACACTTTCTCAAATATGAACGATTTGGAGGGAAAGTAGCTCTTAAAGAATCATTTAAAAGAAGGCGCAATCGATATTATAGACTTGTGACTGTCCCATCAGTTCTTGTTCTTACTTGTTTCCCCTAGTATCCCTACTTTGACATATGCTTGTTTACGAGCAATGTCCTTTTCTCATTACAACGTTACTTAAAAGTGCACAATGGTGAAGTGAAAATACAAAGTAGACAGGTGAAAACAATCATAGATGACATCTTAACTTTATGTGAACACCATCCGATAAGTGGTTTGTGAGAAACGTGCTAGATTTATTGTCATACTAGAAGTGACGCAATGCTACCCTGCGGTGCAATGCGCTGGGAAAGTGTGACGTCGCGATTTTGAATTATGGAGAAAATACTCAATTTTTCATGTTGCCCTTTTAGTAAGAACGTAAATGGCCAAAATTGAGGATGTTGCCTTTTTCCAACACCGAGATATCAGTTTTCAAAGTTTTAAATCTCTCTAACAAAACCTTATTATTTGATGCTGGTTCCTAACGTAAGGAACCAAGGAAGATTAACAGAGCTTTAACTAGAGGATTTTGAAATTCAGAGGCCTCTAGTTTAAACACTATATACACTACAAATCTGGAAGTTTGGGAAACAGCTTATTCCAGGGTTGCCGTTAGATACCTGGAGTCAATCGTGCTAGTTTCCAAACTTTTGATTTGTGGCGTCATCACTTTCCCAACGCATAAACAAAAAGTGCAATTTTAAGGACTTGATCCTATGAACTGCTCTGTTCAAATGAGCAACGAAAAGAGAACAAGTATTATTTTCGACTGGGAAGAAATAATACGTTCTGTGATTTGACGAGTACGATCATTGGCTTTGTTTCCTCCCAGACTAAATCCACATCGCAATCTTAAATCATGCTTGTCGTTGAAGAGCGTCAGGGTAGAACACGTTTCTACAGAATGATTTCCCCAACATGATAGTACTTTAGGAAACTAGCGTTTATTCAAGTTGAAATTTACTATTTTCTCATAATACAGCAAAGATACCCTTCATATGTTTCACTATCTTTCTTACCGAAGAGCCTCAGGGTAGACCATCCTTCTTTTCATTTTATTAGCTGCAAAAATGTAACACCTTGTTAGTCCACAAAATGAACCAAAGTGTATCGGTTGCAAGTAGGCATGGGGGTAGTAACAAGTGTACACCCAAAATTTATGCTTACCGGGTGCAGACTTCTGGTCATGTCTAGAATTCAAGTAAGCAAACCTAAGGTCGATTTTTAAACTTCATGTTAACTCTTCTTTACCCTACCGCGGCAAATTGGAACTAAAATAATGGCAAAATATTATTGTTATCTCTCCAAATGTTAAGTGGGTTTTTTCTTATATGTGTGTGTTTTGATAATCTTTTTTGTGTGTTTTGATAATCAAAATTTTTGAGCAGCTGCTTCAAGTCGTAATCATATTTAAGATAAATATTTGCCTAACAGCACGCTCCGCTGTTCAGTGCCCTTCTCTCCCTTTATTTTCCCTAACTCACTTTTAGCCCTATCCAGACTGACTTATTTTGAGATTCGTAGAACTGGGAAGGGGCCTCGTAGACCAGCAGCTACTTTAATGTTAATAACTCTAGGGATGTTTATTATTTAGGCATTGAACTTTGGCAGACAAGTTTATGCATCTTTCAACTGAAGAAAAAAAACTTCGAATTGGAGATTGTGGCGTCATATAGCAGTCTGAGTTTGACCATTCATCTCTAAAAAACACTGGATCCAGCATCTTCAGTCCAAATGTGAGGTCAGTCGCTGGACGCCATTTTAGTCCCCATCACAAAAAGCTTATATGCAATGTTACGTATCATGGCGGACATTACTGCGATATTAGAACTAAAGAGTGTACTCCTGACACCTTTTTCGCTGTTGGAAACAATAGGAAGGTCGATCCAGTCTTTTTCAGAGGTTAATGAGTTTGACATGTACCTCAAACACCGTTCGAAAGTCCATTGCTGGAATAACTTCTCCCACAAAACACGTAAATCAAGCTTAATTTTTCAGGTTTAAGATGTAGAAAACATATGATCGAATGCAAGTTATTTTACATTATTTGTACTGAAAAAAGTTTTATTCTCAGTGTTTGTATCGGTAGGTTATTCTTGTCGTTTACGGGTGGTCATTAGCAAATTTCTGAAAAATTGTTTTTAGCCATTTTTTGAGCAAATTAGAGAAAAAGTCAGATTATTTCAAAACTATTGGACACGTCGTTCATGAAATATCAGGGAGCCTATCCCACAGTGTAGATATGATTAAGGGCCTTCTTTTCCAGAGGGTTAAAACTTTGAAGACAGTCTTAACGAAACATCAAGTAAAAGTAGAACCGTAATCCACCTGGTTGTTTAAAATGTTCTCTTAAATTTTAAAGGGGGAAATTAAAAACGAAACTGTTTGACAAGATTCTTTTCCTGTAACCACTGAATATTTTCAGCATAATTTTAGATTTTGAAAAACGGCTCTATATTGTCACTTTTTTCCGGCAACTTTCTTTTCTATTTCTTCGGTATCTTCCAGAGCTTATCAGTTCAAGTCTTCTCTCCTCAAAGGCACTATGCAACCTTCCATGAGCTTTTGACAGCATGATGAGCTGGGTGGTAGTTCTTCCATGGTCAGGGCACATGGTACGGGGAGACTGATCTCCAAAATTGTGTAGAACTGGATATCGATGTCCTCTGGTGGAGTATTGGGAACTAATATGGCGACTACAGAAATAGATCATGTTATCAGCGGGCCTCACCTAGCTCAGTTGGTAGAGCACTCTAGTATCTTCCCGAATAATACAATTAACAAGTTTCAAGTAATGTATACCATGAATCTCTTCCTAAGAACATTCCACGGCGTCACTATTCTTCAAGACAGAACAGGACGAAGATGTTTTGAGGAGGCCCTCATTATATGGAGCCAACAGGCGATTACGTAACAGGCAACACCATTTACCAAAAACAAGAGGGCATGTCGTCCGAACCTTTTAAATAACATCATTTCGAGCTTAACTTGTTAGAGCTTGAGTGCATCCTGGACAGAATGGCAAGTAAGATCATATATTTTTCTTCGTAAACGAGGGTACCACTCTCTATCGAGGGCACCACTCATTAGTCACATCCGCGCACTTTTGGCCTTGCCACGAGGAAAGGTGCTAGGATGCGATGTTGAAAGAATGACTGATGCAGTGACCTGTACCTATTAAAATAACATTGTAGATATCAGGAAAAAGCGTGACAGCAACACCAAAGGAATGGAACAAAGGTGCGCTAGGAACAATTCTGGTTTTCAAGAACAACTTATCAAGCTGTGGAATCACTTCCATTTTTTCATACAATCAATTGTGAAAACATGTAAATTTTCGCGTAGTAAATGTCACGGTAATATTCGAGAAATGAATCAATTCATTCATCTCCCCCTAAAAATGCTCTCCTCCATCTCAAGAGGTATCTCTGGTTACCTAACCAAGCTTTTCAGCTCTAAGTTTTCTTTGAGTCTTGTGAATGCGGCCTCTTTCTCATGTCAACGAATGACCCTTGGCTAAGACAATGCTGTTGCCCTATTTATTTCGGAAAAAATATGGCCACTATTCTGTTGAAACCTTTGGTCCCAAAGCATTAAAATCTCTGTACATTGACATTAAATTGTACAAAATGCAATTTCTATACTTTCCCATTACCAACAGTGCTAATTTCTTTAACGACATAAGCCATGAACCACTTGGCAAGACCTATTTTAGAAAAACGTCTGGTCATAGTCGCTCTTTTCCTTCTATACAAAGATTCAGAACTCGTGAACTCAATCTTTCATCATAATCTGCATTGATATTATTGGACTCTCAGGGTTTATAGCAAAGCCGTTGTAGATGCCAGCGACAAAATCAGTGAAGTGTCACTTACAATGAGTGACAAAATTTTGACTAGTAGTAATGCCCGGTTCCTCCTATTCCTGAGTATTGCTCTGTTCAATAACGTTGTCATCGTAGAGTCGGGCCAAGACGTCTCCGAATCAGCTCGTTATATTCCCCTTTATTTTGGGTGGGCTTCTTTTACCTGTTATTCATCAACACCGAGCAGTCTTGCATCTTGATCCAAGGATTGTAATAGTATGGCCTAGAGGATTTCGCAAACATCAGTTTCTTTGTTATCGGTGCAGCCAGAAAACACGGTCTATTCTGAGGGCCTTTAATGAGAGGCACTTTAGTGAAATTCATTCCCGGTTTCTTATAATGGCAGCAAAAAGTACATTTCAACTTGAATGTAAAGTGCTTATTCCAGTTGAAATGTTCTAATGTTGTTACAAAAAGACTAGAACGGGTTGACTAATCTGACATACAATAGCAGGCACGCACTCTGTGGTATAGCGTATGAAAAATAACTACTGATAGTGTGGCGGTTCCCTTAATGAGACCGACCAAAGTATTACATTCGAAACATTAGAGAAGAAATCGGGCTAAACGGAAAAGTAGCACTAAATTGTATAAAGTATTATTGGTGACTTATATTTCGTCCGCTCAAGCCAGTCTTCCTCCAGAGGTACCCTTCCTCCAGAGGTACCCTTAACGTGCTACGTAAAAAGTAGTGTGACAAAATATTTTTGATGTAAATAAAAAAGCTGCGAATCGAAATAGTAATGGCAACAATATTGCTGTTATGTTGTGAGATTTGAAGGTGTTAAAGAATTTGAGACTTAACACATATTGTACAGCTGTGACCTCAGACGGAAGAAGGTCATCAACTCGCTCTTTACAGGCGGGCCAAATAGGATGTCCAGGTTTACCAAGCAATGATATCGTTAGTTGAGATTCGTTTAGCGTTTGTTTTTAAGCATGATCTGGGTTGAAAGCAATAGCATTGCATCACGAACAGAAAAAGGCAGCTGTATCAAAATAATAACGTTTAAAGAACAACATGCTTATCACCAAACAGTGAAAAGAGGAATTGAAGAACGTCTTAGTTTGTCAAAATGATCAAGATTAGTTCATGTTTTCTCTCTTTGTTCTTTTATGATTCTTTCTCTCTCTTTGAATATCTTTTGTAATTTCCTTTCTACGAGTTACATCAAAAGCTATTAACAAAGGAAGCTAAGGTTCATTTTATAGTTTGTGCTTGTTAAAAGTGAGGGTCACACCCTTGCAATGTCCTTCCGTCAAAGTTCAAAATACCTAAGTGAACAGTTCCTTTTAGGTACGCAAACGTAAAGTTAAGATGCATTTTATTTTATACTATACAACACTGGTAGCGGCAAAGGCGTAATATCGTGAGTACTAGACTTTTGCAATTGATTAAGGGACGGTGCTACTCCGCAGAATTTAAATAGGGGTTCTTTTTGTCAATTCTGTATTTTAAATGTGTTGGGAGGGGAAGATATAATTAACGGGTCACAGTTTACAATTAGCTCAGATTGCGTCTTTCGCTTGTTTGTTTACATATAGTACTCTGTAGGCAGGCGGACGTCCTAAACATTAAATTCATCACCAAGGGTCAAGAAAGGCATTTCAGTCGTCATTTATTTGTTACTGACATTATATTGTAAGAAATGGTAAGATCGACAACACACAGGAAGGTACAAGAAAAGTAGTTGATTGCAATTTATTTAAGGGTCAGTAATAGGAGCTGAAATAAATGATCATTTGTTATACAGGAAAGCTGAAGTGATAGACTTCTAGGCAGGAGGTTGCGGAGAGTAGTGAATTCTAGGGGAAAGGGAAAAGTAACAGAAAAGAGAGGATAAGGAAAGAGAGGAACATGAACAAGAAGGAGAGAAAGAGGGGGTGAAGAGAATCGGTAGAAGCAGAGGAGAGGAGAGGCACAGGCCAAAATGGAGGAGAAAATAAATTAAAAAAGGATAAGAAAGAAATGAAATAGTACGAGGAATAGAAAATCGCTTATTACCTCTGGTCCTAGGGGCAGCAAAACTTCTTTTTCGTTCAATGCAACCTCCGTAAACTTTTATTTTAGTAAGGTGATTCTCACTGAAAAGTACTCAAAACGGGTGTTATTTGTTCCTGATGTTATTATGTAACAATTTATCATTTGGTAGCAGTCTGTATTGAGATACAAATAAATTTATTTAAAGATGACTTATATTCCTTGTTCAGTTTATACACAAGTTTTGCAATGTTACCCCAATCTACACACGCCATAATCTCAATCGTATTTTAATTGGTTCACAAAGAAAATGAAACTGGAATGCCTAACCAATAACTTTGTATTCCACCAACAAGAATGGCATTTTTTGTCTTGAGAAGGATCCCTCCAGTTTGGTAGCCACTAACTACTTCTGGGAAGCTGAGAGGTGCGTACAGATCATTAACCTAATGTGTAGGGACTTGCAAAGACAAATAAATGTTTTAAATAAACGGTAATAATATAAATATGTTATTGCATACTTTGGAAATTTTGCAAAAATAATAATCACATTTTTTTCTTGAAAATGGCAGACATCGTAGTCGTGACATAGTTTTGAACTCTTTTAAGCTGTTGGAAAACAGTTGCAAGAATTTGAGAGCTGTTGGATGGAGTTACTAAGAGGCATGGTAAGGGGTGGGTGGAGACATAAAGGTTATATAGGTAACTCAGAAGAACATAAGTTCAAGAATAACAACAATGACATCTTTATGATAACCCGAACAACGCATTAAGGAATTATGTCCTTTCTCAATATCTGAAGTGCAACATACACATTTGCCGTTCCAGCAACACTGCCGTCACAAAGAAGGTGCTCTTTACATAGCCAAACAGACCATACTATAGAGATCCATGGGTAAAAATTTCCAGTCTTCTTAATGTATCTCAATATAAGACTGACACAGTCAAGAGGAGAATTCTCTGAGCTCATCTGAGAAAC
>JAAAKL020002611.1:11445-25475 GCA_010016065.2 Carybdea cf. marsupialis auct. non (Linnaeus, 1758) | reverse complement strand
TCGATGCGAGGCTAGATCTAAGCCTTTGACTCTGTCCTTTCCTGTTAATGGCCTATGAAGTGTTTTCCATGCTTTCAATTTAGAAACGGGGGCTTCTCGTGCCTACATTTGAATACATACATAAATTGAAGCTATACTAGTAATAGTAGTATACTATCAATCAATAACTGGTTTTATTACAGCCCGCGTCATAGATGTAAACAAATTAACTAAAACCAGGTTTCCTGAATATTTGAAGAAATAAGTTTTTCTGGATATCAGAGCTGTTGTAATACAGTGCTTGAGTTGGAAAAGGGGAGTCCCCATCGCCATATATAACCATAATTCTCTAATTTTGTGCCTATTTTTATTTTCAAGGCATTGATCAGCCCTCATTTACCGTACGTTTCTACAACGCTTTGTCGGTAGGATATCGTCGTCCGTTAAACGTTAGTACAAAGAGGAAATCGATTCTTCTATCACTTCTAGATAGCAGTCTGCGTAGGAGCACATTATGTTTGGTAGGAGATAGAGGAATTTATATTCCAGGTGCTTTCAGAAGAGCTGGTGCTTCTACTGTAACTTTTACCCGTTAATATGCATCAAATGTATTATAATTAAAATCAGAGTTATCGGAGCGTGTTGCAGACGTCCTTGTGACAACATCAGTTGGTTGTTTAGATGTTCTTGTAAGTGCCTCTCTTGGACTCCTTCAAGACGATACAAGACCTTAACAAAGGGGCTCCGACAAGTGAGCTCAGCTAGAAATCACACCTGTTAGAGGGACCCAGACAAGCCCTAGCTCGCTAGTCATTTTGACTCCTAGCTTTGGAAGTCTCGAATTCTTGTGAAGTTCTGTCGTCCATAAGTTACAGAGTTCAGAAACGTTGCGGATGTGTTTTCAAAGCCTTGTAACAAATAAAATCATGTCATTGTCTGTGACGTATTATGTTAAATAGCTAAAGCGTTCCTCCTATACTTTTCCCCATTCTTTCCATACAGGTCTGCTCCGCCAGATTCGCTTCAAAACTTTTCAAGTGATGGTGAGTCACGTAATTATGTGCTTTTACAGGTAGCGTCTGCAATAATGTCATTGACACTCGGATCCAAGCAAACTGAGGTGTCTTCACTTTTAAGTCTTTAAATCAGGGCTTCCCAACCTGTTTTTGATGTAGAATCCCCGAAAATACCAAGCATCCCATTGATCCTATATTTGAAATTCAGGTGATATTCTTACGAAACATCTTTAGCGCACACTCTTTTGTTTAGTTTTTATATTTATCCAAGGACAAACGAAATACATCAACTTCATCACAGGCACGTTGGAATGCGCCTTTTTTCTGTAGGCCATCTGTAATAGTATTGTAGTTAACTTTGACCCATTGGAAAGTCTTGGTGTGCAGTAGCATTCGCAGCAATTTGCGAAGGGCACCCATGTGAAGGGTGGAAGGCCTTAGAGCTGATTCGCCACATTGTAGGGTGCTTTTCTTTTTCTTAAGCTATTTTCTGATAATGGAGACGATTTTTCATAGTCGGCTAACCTGAACAGAAAATCTGTGATGTAATTAATCAATTTCGATGTAATATTGTTTTTATTTGCAGTAATGCGTTACTGATTAACGATCTGGAAGTTTTAGGTTTAGATCACTCAATAACATATGTACACTTATTTCGTAACACTGTTGGTTTAGTTTGAATCGAGTTATGTTGTGTACGAACCTTTCTCGGGATAGTCTGCAATTGGTTTCAAAGTGAGAAACAATCTTTCCTGTTTTGCTTCTCTTAACAAGGTATATCTAACCATCTACCAAGTAGACAGGGGAAATTTATGAGTTATTCCTTACTTATTGTTGCCCGGTAATGACAAAAGTCTTTATCGTAGTTGATTGTTATCTGATTGATAGTCTTATAACTGTTCCCATCACTATGAAGCAGAACAGAAGTGCAAGTAAAGATGAAAGCATAGGAATGTTGACTTAGCTTGGACTTAGCAGTTTATCCACAGGACCTGTTGTTGTAAATGGGGCTAAGAGGTTTAATGGGACTCTATGGATGTTCACTGGTGTTAAACCGCTGCTTCAAAGAAAGAGACCCTGTTCCACAATTTCAAACGTGAGCGACTTAGGTCCAAACCCAGCATATGTTCCCATTTAACGAGTTTAAACCCGGCTAAACCTGTCAGTGTTGAGCTAAGAAGAAAATAAATAGCTTTCTTGCTACCATTTTTACCCTTTCTATATAGAAGATGATGAATTGCCTAACCAGATAGACAGCGACCGCAGTTCAACTCATGCCGAGCCACGCACCAGCCCCACTTCTCCCAGAACTAATAATTCTGACGGTAAGAACAAAGATGCAGGAACTGTTGTTGAACCAGAAAAGGGGAGCCCAGCATCGGATGACGAGTCGCGAGAAAGTCCCCAACCTGACTTAATTAATGATTCAGCCGATGAAAATGAAGATGAGGAATCTGATCGTGACGTCGAAAGTAGAAGCCACACACCTTACCGTAAGAATATTAATTTTAATTTTACTTAACGCAGGTATTCTACCACTGTCACAAATGCTTCCCGTACATACGCTGTTGCACTGACCTCCCTTCGAGGTGGTATTGGATTATGGTTATAAATCATACCATGCCCAAGCGGTTCTTTGTCGTTAGTGACTTGCAATCTCAAAGCTGTCTTCATATAGCCAAGTGAGTTAGGTGGCAAAAGTATACAATGAGAGCAGACTACTTGAAAAGTAAAGGAGATTAGTCGAGGTCATGCAGAATTGAAGGGAGAGAATCCGAAAGTGCAGTGAATTTTACTGGTGTAGCCTGTCCTTTTAAGACGACGTCAGACAGTTGTATGAAAGAAATTGCTCTGACGAATGAATGTATTTGATGGGGTGCTGTTTTTTCCAATCTTTTATAATGATGTATGATTGATATGGGTGGTGGGGTTGCATGAAGGCCACCACCTTGTAGTCCAAATTGACGGGCGTTTTTTGTACCCCCAATTACCCTACATTTTTAATTACCCAGTTTGTTAATTTAACTGCTTATTTTGGATAGTCCGGCCCTCTGCTGCCTCCTCTCAAATAAAAGGGAAACATCTTGCCTGCTCGGTCGTTTATCAACGACCTTTTGAGATATCTAAATTTGGGGTTTCATCAAGGTCTCATGTCATCACACAATGAAGTGAGTTTTTTTCTCAATGCATTCCTATTGTCTCATGGCAATGCCGCCGCTCAAATGCAAAATTCGTTGCCAACTTCACGTTATAGGATTTCAAGTCATTATAAAACCAGTTATTGTATCTTTCTACTTAGTCAAACGGGTATCTCTGACCGGTAATAAGTTACACAGTACGTATTCTTTATTCAAATAGTATTTCAGTGAGTAGAAAGAAAGGAGAAAAAGCTGACAAAGACACCTATCACTCTTAGGGAAAGTTCCTGATTCCTCTTTCTTCAGACTCACAAAATGTGAAACTACAAGTTCATGATTGCAGGGACAGAATAATGGGCAATCCTACGGTGTTCTTTATATGTCTTGTGATAAAAACGGATTCGATAACCTGAAGTACCAGGGCTAAAGACAGGTTGTCTGTATGAATTAAGGGCTCTGTTTCTCAAGAAAAATGTCTCTACTTCCTTTTCAAGCTATCTACAGAACAATTTTCTTATGTAGAAGCGAACAGCCTCTATTTCCCGCAAAGTGAATGTGCCAAAATTTTATTACTTTTTCGCGTATATCTTTCGTTTCGCGGTTTTCTTACATAAAGAGGCAACATGTTTGAATGTTTGAAAAGCGACGTTAGTCATCTCAATAGGCATGGTGACTTTGAAAAGCTCCCTCTTCTTTGCAAAAATCGAGAGAAAGAGACCACGAGGAAGAGCGAGAAACACACTTCTTGAGAGCTTGAATATCTAGAGACTAACAAAATGATGAGTAACATTGCATTCATTCGCAAGTCTGACGACAGAAGGTTTTGCAAGGACATGATCGCCGATGTCTGCAACGGACCTGGCATGTAACAACAACAACAGTGCGGTAACGGTATCGTATGGGGCTATGGGTCACTCGGTGAAAGGAGGACTCAGCATTCGACGTAAAACAGAAGAAGTGCGAAATACTTTGGTTAGGAAAATTCAGTTTGGGCAAGAGCGCGGGAGGTCGAGGTAGAAAGGTGTGGCTACATACTTTAGGTCAATGTGCTCAAATCAAAACAAGTAGTATTTTTAGCTCTGTTCCGCTATTGCTTTTTGATTATCATGTAGTAAATTATTGTTTCGTTATTTCTGATTCCCTATTGTAGAGGCGATCACAGAGGAAACGGAAAAACTTAGTTTACGGGAACCGGATGAAAATTACCTGTAATGTCATAGTATGGGGTTTGATTCAATACCCCAGTGCACCGTTTGGTTCAGCTTCGTGAAAATTTTCTCGGTAAGATTTATTGGGAGCTGCAGCAAGCTAATGATAAGCGGCCGTTAAAACAAGTTATTGAGCATGAAACAGAGAACATTGCTTTGCTTTGCTGACAATGCTTGCCATGGGTGAATACATTTAGTAACTGTTCCTGGCATGCGCCCAGTTCTCAGATATACCAGTGTACAAAATTGGCTAAAGACTCAGTAACTTGAAAAGGGTGTACAGGGAAGGACGGTTTAAGTCACTTATAGACACACAGGTGCAAGCTTAACCTGGATGGCTGGTCGTACCGGATGCATTACAGAGCAGGATGCGGCAAGGACCCACCGAAGTGGGCAATAATAAGATGTGACTGAGTACAGCAAGTGTCTTATTGAAACTATAAAAGATTTATCATGGTCACCGCTTTCGGTTTCGGCCGCCCGGTTTCGTCGGCCCTCCACTCTTGCAGAGACCTCAAAAATTATTTCATGGGTCTAGAGAAGTTCAAGCTCTTAGAAAAACTGACCAAATTGTAGGTTAATGGTCAACGAGAGTTCCCTGGGCAATGTGAGACTTTTTAGCTAGTAGGAAAACAGTAGGAGCCCATTGTAACTTCGAGTTGTAAGCTGATCTTGTTACAGTATCAATTATCCTATTGAACCTTAAATACGTCGGTGCAGCCCTTGGATGCTGGTATACACGTAGTGACGATTTTCGGCTTCATCACTTGGAAATATAAGAATGGTTCTTAAATACGAATCAATGGCTAACAAAGTCGCCAAGAGAAGCGCCTCTTACTCGAAAATGCAGTGCCGCTTCACAATGATCTTCTACAGCTGAAAATGACTTACGTTTGCCGATACATCAAGATACAACGTTTCTCTTTTATACGATTACCGAAGAATATAACAGGTGTTCCGACGCAGAAATGAAGCTGCTGGAGCTGTTGCAAAATTAAAAGGAATCGTTTTAATTTTCATAGTATGGAGAAAAGTTGTAAAAGCGGGTATGCTTGTCCGTTCCCTCTCGGCGACCCGGAACGTGGACATGCAAAGGAATAAAGTATCATCAATGGAAATCTACCAGCTGGCTGTCGTAGTTGTGTATTTTAAAGAGGATATTTTTGAAAGAAAACGTGGTACCAATTTAGACGATACGGTTATTTCATGTGTTCTGTTTTATGAACCGTATGAACCGCCATAAGGTCAAGGATTTCAAGTGTAAAAATGATACAGGCACAGCAGTGCTTTTCTGATAATTGGACATACTACTACAAACTATATGGAAAGCGCAACAAGCTTGTCACTGATCGCTAATGATGCAAAATATCTCAAAGTCAGATTTGTAACGTTGCTCGTTTCAATTCGTCACATACTTTCCAGTTGGTTTACTGGCCTTTAGTGAAGCCTATCGCACAAGAATGTGTCATATCTTAATACGAAACCATTTCTGCATAAACAATTGCAGTAAGTGTTCCAAAAGGTGTCATAATAGCTGTTATAAACATATTTATGCCAAGGAAAGGGCCCAATTATCCCTAACTTAAACTTTTAAAATCTTGATAATTGTTTATTCTACAGGCCTCATCTCGTCTTATTTCAGCTTATAATTATTTCGAAAGTTTTCTCCTAATTTAATAACTCTCTTAATATTGTTTCAAACGACGTTTACATTTTACATATAGGTTACACACGTGGGCATTTCTAGTAACGGAGGGTGGTCACAGAAGAAATAAAGTCATCATCAATTTACAAGCATTACAAAGATAACTCAAAAAAATGAAGTTCCTCAGCCCTTTTCTTGAAAACGTCAAGTAGTTGCGAAATGCACTAATAAATTTCAGTCTGATCAGAGACGTGCTTTTCATGCGCAAAATTAAGCCGTGTATAAGGCAGAAAATGTGTAAAGCTTCTGCGAGAAAGCAATAATTGAAATTAAAGTGAATAATATATCCATCAATGCACGTTCGAACTTGACATTCATTTATCATTCTTGATCATGGCTATGATCACTCAGAAGCATCGAATATTAAGTTTTAGAACTCTTGTTTGGATGAATAATAATATGAAATAGACACTTGAGGGCGTAACAAGTCCATAATTGATAGCAAATTTTGAATGGTAATCATATGGTAGCGTGGGGCCTTAACATGCCTTTACTCGTGAGGCCTTTTTTTTTTGTAAAGTAATGTGACCTACCAGGTAATAAACACCCATTGCTCGGAGGTATAGCAAGCAAAGAGACGAAATAGTTTCGGAATGGCAAACAGCTGGGTGAAAGCATCGCGGTTGTCCAGTGCGGTTGCTTAGCGACGTAGAAACCCACTGGCACAAAACGATACAAAGGATAAAGACAACAATCAAAATATCAGTTCAGTTAGAAGTCGACGTAATCCGGGTAATAGTTAATCCATTTACAGGGAATAAAATATACACAGAAAAATAATGAAACTGGCACCAAAATTAGAAATCATGCCCGTTACTCTTGAACTTCTTCGCGAATCCATTGTCGAATGAAATCTTTCGCTTCCTATCCCAACCTCCTTGTTGGTATCCGTTGCTTCTCCTATTGTTATCTGATCGCGAAAATGATCCCTGAAAACCACCGTACCTATTCGCACCACGCGAAAATTGCTGGTTCTGGAAGGTTTTAGGCTTTTCCTCGAGTTCTGGAAGAACCGTAGGTACTTCTAATGTAGCGAATGATCTGTCTTTCCAGTTATTCTACAACAGAATTAAAAAGAGAAAGGAATTTTGTCAATAAACGGGTTAACTAATAAAACCTTTGCAGCATCTTCAAGGGGGCTCACTGTCCAGAAAAATGACGAGGGTACGTCAAATTGAATGCTGGCTACCTCCCTACAAAACGTAATGCAGATCAGGGAGTGGTCACCCCAGGGGCCTTGTGTGAATTTCTTTACGGATCACATATAGTCTTGTCATGGATCATTGTCATTATAACTGTACACTGATCACTTACAGTATAGAGACTGAAAGTCTGAAAATCATCAGATATTTAGTTAACAGGCAATATCTCATGATATATGCAGAGTCGCAACGTCGACAACGCACCTTCTGTGTATCTTGCATCTCCTGTGAATCCGAAAACCTGTGGTGCGTAATGATAGTCGTTCTTGTGGCCCAGAGCGCCGTGGGAAAGCCAGAGTTGACCCATAGCAGTATTGACAGAAGATTAAAGGAGTCAATTGGCCACAAAAGTGTCATATTGGCGATTTGTAGGAACCAACCTAGAGCATCTAAAAGCTGTTACTGCTGGCCGAAATGGTAACAGAAATTCCCATCTGCATGCATTGCGAAGTTGTGCTGCCTACATTTGCATATGATTGCATAAATTGTCTCCAGTTTGGATAACTTTATAAAGAGAAAGTGAACAGATAACCAACCATTCAAAAATGGACTAAGAATGCTTGCATGGCCATTTTCTTTTGAAGACATGTTCTAGCACTGTTCATGCTGTAAATCCTGATATGAAAATTGGGCACACTATTCAAGTTTCACAGGAAAGTCCAAGTACGATAATTAATTATGCTCACTAGCTTAAGATCAAACTGTACTTGTACTGCGCAGTCGGCCCCGAGGCTCTTTCTACTGTGATCCAAAATTATTCTATGACGTAAGATAAGCATTTGTCGAAGGTGCATGTTCAAATTGAGCGTTTGTCGAAAATATTCAGCCAAGGCCGAACGAGATGTGCCCATTCAATCCGGGATTAATTTAGACAATACAATAAATATATCCCAAAGGGTATCACATTCTTATGGCAAGAAATCCCCACCTTCCTATTAATAAATAGCGTCTTTTAAGGGAAGGTTTAAAAAAGAACGGGTTATACAGTTCTTCTGAGATACGACCACTCTTAAAAAGTGTCACTTCAAGGAGTGTGGTTAACCCCAAGCAGAATTTCAAGCATCTATTTTAAAAGAACTTGCAACTTAATAAATTTAGATATATTTAAATACAGCATTTTTATAACCAAATAATGTATAAAACATTGGCAGAGTACGTTAAAATAATATCAAGCATCTAATTGTATGGACAACTCGACACGTAGCACTCTCGCCACTTACCTTAAATGTATCTACGGAATCTGCCGGTACGTCAAATACAGCGGACTGTCGGAGAAAGAGGAATAACACGAGACCATAAAAACTTGAAATGTCGTTCACAAATACGTGCGACCTCCTCCTCCCGCTATGGGCAATAAGATTACAACTAGAGTTCTGTACGCAAACGACTATCAAGAACGTCAAAAGATAAAAATAATGCTTCTAGGAAGACATTAAGCACTCAATGTGCTATCCACTCTTATAGAAAATGGAACGCATGCAACGAATGGTTCTTGGGTACCCTAACATGTATGCTCTGTCTCCCATGACAATATGTTTCGATTGAACAGCTGCAGTCCTAAAATTAAAATGTAAATTCGATTGTTCGAAACTTTCGTTCTGGTAATAACTGTCAATGTTTCTGTGGCCTCTATTATTCACGCACCTTACTTTAAGTTCAATATTTTCCAAAAATACACAGATCTCTATATCGTGTTAAAAAGACTCTCAAGTTCAGAAACATAAAACATTGTAGTTTCTGCCTATTTGCACAGCAAATTCGAGGAAATGCATGAAAAACATTCAAACCTTTTTTCCTTTGCACAATGTGATACCACGAATTGCTTCCACAATTTCCGGCGGTTGATCTTCTCTCAACATTTTCCATATAAGACCGGTTCCACGTAATTCCCAATTTTGGGTTATCATCAACGTTACGAAACCCTGAAAAACAACGGAAACCAAAGTAAAAACAACAATACCTTATCAATACTGTCTCGTAGGAAAAGGGGTACTTACTATGTCCTTTATATCTTCGGCCAAGTACTGCAAAGGAAAAGGCCTTATCACCACTCAAATTAGCAGAAAATGGTTTACTATTGATAAGTTTTTAGTTCATGGAAAACAGAGAAAGGCTATAAAGCATTAATTCATAATGTCGCTATACTAATCTATTCAATGTTTCGTTTGTGGGGTCATGGCTCGTCTATGATCAGTGGCCTATTTCTTCAACTAAGGGATGTGACTTATGTCACTCTCCACAATGGCCCCAGGTGAGAATGCAAATTACAGGCCTCCCACTCTAAATTCAACAATTTTTAAATGAATTTATGACATCTTTTGCTGAACTTTTAGGAGATTTTAGGGCATTTTACCGTGATTATTATAACATTTTATGACACAATTTACGTTATTGATTGATCATTTGAAACATTACCTCACAAATATGGCAAAATCACGTCATATTATAAGGATGCACACCAGGGCCATATTTGGGGCAAAATCACTTCCGGAAAGCAAATGGGCGCCCAAAATAAAAGGACCCAACCAAATGCTCCCAAGCTTGATAATTATGGAATAAATACCATGGAAATTGGCAATAAAATAATTAACATTCAGGATTCCAGTCTTGTTGTGGCAGGTCTAGAGTTTCTTCATGCAAAAATTTATGACATTTTATGACATTTGACGATTTCTTATGACATTTTATGACGAAATTTCAAAAATTCAATTTTTTCTGACGTTTCATGATTTTATGACAGATTGGGAGGCCAGAAATTATATAATCTAACAATCTCTCGTCAATATCAACAAATTTAAATTACGCAAGACATGACAAGTTCACGAGATCTGACCTTCCCATGTTTTCATACACATGAAGGTGTTATTAATGGGTGTGGGTGTATCTCACCCATGTCTTTATATTTTAAAGGTTCCGACAACATTTGCTAAACACATCTTTTGTGAGTCATCTGACTTGCCTCATAAGACGAAAGGAGGGATCGGCTTTTCATGTCTGTAGTTCCGGATATCATGGCTAAGGCTCCAGCAACTGCTTCAGCGGCGCCAAGTCTTTCTATTAATTTTTCTGCTGCTGGTAGGAACAACGAAAGCGTGTCATTGTTTACCATCTCGATTGATCTACAAATGATAAAAGGTGAAACAATTAATGGCAATTGATCTGCTTCATTTTCCTCGTAATAATCACAATGCTGCAGTGACGTTTACAAATAATCTGTTGGACTAACATGGCAGCTATACTAGTACAGGAAAGGAGGCCTTGCAGTGTTCCGGACGAAGGTAATTTGTAGGCAGGTATGCTAACCCCGATTTCAGATAATTAAAGGAGGCAAAAGCTAGAAGTCGGGATTGGGCCACGTTACAGATTTATAAAACGATCGAAGTTGTTCCAATGATAACAATGATGGAAGAAGTTCATGGAAAATTACTCAAATGACTGATAAAACTGTATCTTACTTGACGGCATCTCCAACCGATGCTTGGACAATGTCAGAAGGTTGAGGTGCTCCAACCCTGGTAAAGTTGATACCCTTTAAAAGGAACGGGGAAAAATAATTTACCGATCCATAAAAGCATTTATATACCTAAAAATAGAACGTAAACTGGAGCACCAG
The DNA here is from genome assembly GCA_010016065.2 of Carybdea cf. marsupialis auct. non (Linnaeus, 1758). NCBI lineage: Eukaryota > Metazoa > Cnidaria > Cubozoa > Carybdeida > Carybdeidae > Carybdea > Carybdea cf. marsupialis auct. non (Linnaeus, 1758). The sequence goes on along the minus strand of JAAAKL020002611.1, from coordinate 14,614 downwards.
CATCTTTATGTCTCAATACACCCAAAATGAGCATGAAAACCAGACAGGGCCATTTACGTGGCTAGAGGAGGGAGAGGGGGTCTACTCCAGTCGAATGAAATGTCATTTGCGGAAGTACATCGTTAGAAAACTCGTATAAAAATGCTGGAGGGAGCAAAATTATAACCCTATGAACACAATGCTAATGAACGCAAGGTACAAATTGCTTCCAATACATGTGTCAAAACACATATACAGAACTGCCAACGAAAATGGTCACGATTCGTACAGTTTCAAAAGTAGAAACATGTCCGTTTAAATCAACTATGTTTATGTCATCAATGCAGTGGTACTACCGGTTTGTAACTAGTATTGCGTGGACGGAATGGTTTACCTTTGTACCATTCGTAAATCAGGTAACACACACAAGGACAGGAAAGGAAAGATAAGAGAGGTGTTATCTTTATGGAAGATAGCACCCCTACAACATCTCGTGGTTCTGTCGCTCTTGGCTCACTATCTCGACCTTCCTTGCTAGAAACCCTAATTTTAATCAAATCCGTAGACTATTTTAGAAGCTAATAAACAGTGATTGACGAACCATGAATCTACCATATATCATGTGATCACGACCCTCATATTGACTGGAGCTTTTTATCAAGTCTTGATAATTTCCAAGGTAAGGATGCCACATCATCTGCCCCCTCTGACATTCTAATCTCGGGTAGCAATTCTCTTAGTACTGGTTCCGCTACCATTGCCCATGAATGTAGTGGATTTGAAAACATTTGAGAGTATCGAACACCGATCCGATCCGATCCGAGTTAGAACTTGAAGTTTTTGCAATTTCCTATCCATGCTCTTCCAGATTAACTTTTGAAGCTTATAATCTTCTCAGTGAAATATATCTAACTACACCACTTTTCCTGTAATTCTTACGGTTTGGCATTATGTCTGGGTACGCAGAATTGAACGTTAATTAAAGACATTTTAAAAGGGATGAAATCTAATTTTAACACCTGGTAAGAACCCTAGTTTCCATGAGTATACACTGTGGGAAAGAAAAAACTGCACGGGAATTGTTTTACCCGGGTATGAAACTTTGAACATTTGGAAATGAGTAGAATTACTGTTCCAAGTGACATAAACCTACTGAGAGTGATCTATTTATCAACGCCAGACCATTTTCTCTCCGTTCCTCTCCGTGAACTTTGTATACCGACAATAAACTAACAATGGCGCATCCCTTAAACCTGTCACTAACGGTCATGGAAATCGTTTTACCTACTGTGGACCTGCTAATGATTTGTTGCAATTTACTGCACGGAAAGACAAAACGGTAGAGCTTGGTTTAAATAATGTACGATTTGGAAACTTACTGCTCTTCTTTCGACTGTCTTCAGAGTTTCTTCTTGGTTCCTTTTGTAAAATACAATACAAACACCCTCTCTACCAGCGCGCCCCGTTCGCCCAGATCTGTGAATGTAGTCATCGACGTCCTACGAAGATATTTTCAAAGTTAACATGCTGGTACGCTACCTAATACATTCATAATACACATCAACGAGAAACTCAAACTTTAGAAACCAGTTAGCTACCCGTTACCCATCAAAACGTAAACATTAGCTGTAATTTGTAATCGAGAAAAATCTCAAAAAAGTGTGTGGCCGACTTACACTTGACATAATCCTTACACCACATTTCACAAAGATGAAATACGTCTTTCTTGCCTAAGCGTTGTCATCTCACCTGGTTGAAACATTTTCAAAGGTAATATGCTAAAGTGTACATCTATTTCATATCACTATACTAGGTAAAACAATAGGCAATATTCTTTAATACATTTTCAGTACATATGTAAAAATCGAAGTAGTAAATTCAAAAAAGTTAAAACCAATAAAAAAGTCGTAGGAGTAGTGAAACAATAGAACAAAAAAACTGGAGGAGATTGGGAGGTGTGTTCACTGCAGTTTAAAATCCCCAATAATTTTAAAACAATAAAACTATAGGAAGTACAAGGAACAATCTCATGAAGTTGAAACTTTCAGGAAAACACAGTAAAACGAGTAGGAACATCATGGAAAATAGATAAAATGTAAATCTATTATAACGGTCATATCTACCTTTGGTGGTTCACATTGTATCACTAAATCGACTTCCGGAATATCGAGTCCTCTAGAAGCAACATCAGTGGCAACGAGACACCTAAAACGACCATCTCGAAAACCCTAGAGAAAAGCACATACTCAAAATTATATTTATTTTGCTTCAAAGGAAAGTTTCAACAAAATGATAATAGCAATAACAACTTTCGTAAACAGAATTTCCTAAGTATCATAACTGACCCCTCATATTGATACCGGGAGCTACTTCTCATGTGACACAATCAAATTTTACTCAAAATTGCTGCTACCTCAGTCTCAGTTTCGGCATACTCATGATTTAATCCTGGTAGAATTGTAACCGATAGTGCGTAATGACACGCTACGATTTCCGGAGCGATTCAGCCAAGTGACTAAATTCGCACGAGATTAGGTGTAATTGGCTCCACAACACAGTTGCCGACTTGTCTTTGATTTCATCTTCTTCAGAAAATCTCTTTTGCGAACTGTATTTGAGACCTTTTTGGATAGCGAAATAAGTAAGAATTAAGGCTATTTCTTCAATTGGAACACATTTTAGCCTCGTGTGGGGCATGGAACGGAACCACATAATTATTACACAGCTCCTTCGTTCACCTAAACGTCACTAGCGCGACGTTGTTTTAAAATTTCAAAACAAACCCACAAAATTATTCCTTGTAATAGCTACACCGTGTCCACATAGTCTCCTAAAAACCACTGAAGGTAGTTGAAAGGGCTTACTGTAAATGTAATCCCAATATTTACGGCGTTGATAGGTAAGTGCCTCACTAATGGATAAACTCTGTGTGTGCGATCGCTACGTCCTTACTCATGTTATGGTAGTGCTGGGAGCTCTTTTTATACAAGAATGGATATCAGCACCCTCCACTTGTCAGCAATGACATTTCTGCGGGTATGTTTCAACTTGGACGGGGGGGGGGGGGGGGGGGTGACATCCCCAAAGACATAATTATTGGGTTTTTCAAAAACGCGGAAAAAAATTATTTCTCAAAAACTTATTTTGATATTTTTTATGGAAAAAGATGGGGAAGGGGGGGGGGGTGTGT
>JAAAKL020002611.1:0-11435 GCA_010016065.2 Carybdea cf. marsupialis auct. non (Linnaeus, 1758) | reverse complement strand
CAGCGGCGGCGGTCCCTCGGGGGGGGAGGGGGGGGGGGGGGGGGGGGGGGGGGGGGGGGGGGGGGGGGGGGGGGGGGGGGGGGGAATTGCCAAGCCATGGAAATTCGAGGGTGAATCTTTTACAGAGCCACACATTTGTGATGTTGGGCCAATGCAAGCTCAGATCAATGGCCTTGCTTTACTTCACAAGGTTTATGGATTTGTTACTTCGTCGGGCAAGAACAATTGCTGCCACTGAAAGTGACAAGGTAAGTCTCATCCCGTCTTTTTGATTTTTAAATCTCATAAAGAACCACTTAAAATTTCCTGATCTTCAGAAGATCTACAGTAAAGGCCATTGCTGCATTATTGGTCTTGAAGACAAATTGTCGGTTAAGGCATTTGACATCGAGTGTTATGGGCTCGAATACTTTGTAGAAAAGCCAAAGATTTCGAATACAATTGAGCTGGGTACTACGATGGGGAAGCATGGGAAGGGTACTCTCCTCCAACATGTCTTACAGCCTCTGACCGCTAATACGACCTAGTCTGCTATCGAGATAAAAAAGGGGATGCAGACAGGTCCGGAACCCGTTAAGGAGATTTCAGTTATTTCTCAATTCCGGCAATGCATTGTGCCCTTCAGAAACACGCTTTAATCTTACAATGCTTATCAATGGTACACTTGTGTTAGGAGCGCTCGGCCACGTGTATTGACGAAAATAAACAAATAAGTAATACAAATGAATAAATAACTTTGATGAAAACTAAATAAACACATAAATAATTTACTTTAAAACATGAATATTAAATATTAAAATAAAAGAATAAATAACTGAATAAGTTTAATACATTACTAAATAAATACATCAATAAAAACAAGTTGATAAAAGTATTTTTTAAAATAAATAAACAATTAAGCGAATAGAATATGTGAAAACGGCTTTTTTTCACAATTAAGAACCCCTAAAAGGGTCATCAATGAACACGAAACAAATTTGTAACTTCCACCATCAAGTAAAATATTGCAAGACACTAAAATTATCAAATAACAGGAGTCGAACGTACAGGAGGAGCCTTTCTCTAGCTCGACAGATTGGTACAGGAACCACGGTTTCCAAAATAGCAGAGGCTCAAAAATTACATATCAGTGCAGAGAACAAGTAAAACAGTTCATAGCATGTAAGCCAGTAATAGAAAATTCATGTTTGGAAAGCCTTTTCCAGTTGTAGGTGAGCATTTGAATTATTAATCATAATATATGTTGAAGATCTTGGTACGCAAGACAACACTTTGGCTGTCATAACAAATCACATAAAACCCAATTGCAACCTAGTGTGCCCGTTACGCGCTTAGCCTCACCTGTAGAGTTATTTCTCGCTGCGCTTGACTGATGTCCCCATGAAGCACTTGAGCATCCTGCAACGAAAAGCAATAGCAACACTGTTAGAAGCAGATATACGATCTACAAGTTATGGTAGCACCACATGAGTATAAGAGTCTAGAAAATAGCAAAACGCAGACGCTGTGAAAACCAGTAAGCTGAAACGCATATTGCACAGTTTAAAAATTAATGAATTCAGTCTGTCCCACTCTTTCAAGTAAATCCCAGATATCATTCTTCAGAGCTCCTTCAAATAAATCCCAGATATCGTTCTTCAGAGCTCTTTCAAGTAAATCCCAGATATCGTTCTTCAGAGCTCTTTCAAATAAATCCCAGATATCTTTCTTCAGAGCTCTTTCAAGTAAATCCCTGATATCTTTCTTCAGAGCTCTTTCAAGTAAATTCCAGATATCTTTCTTCAGAGCGCTAAGTAAAACCCTTTCACCTGGATACAAGTAATCCGTATAGAGCCTGCAATCACGCTCATCTGATTTGTGAGTCACACATGGCATAACCTAAAATGTGAACAATACCCTTTCGCTGCGCTAGATCTAAGATTTGGTCAAAAGTGATGTGTTCTGTTGTGAAATCTCCAGCCAAATTCTATTATCGTATATCTTCCGCATATTATACGTTACCTTCAAAACACGAAACACGGGCAATCAACAATACCTGAACTTGTTTGCAAAATACGCGGCTAACAAAACTTAAAAATTTGTACTAACGCATAATTTCTAATCACTATAGCAAATTGCTACTTGCTATTTCTGGTATGATGGGCGTGATAAAAGATGGTACTTAAAGCACGCCAAAGGGTAATAAAGGGGGGCTTACAATTGCACCGTTACAAATTATGTCTAGTACTAAATGTGAAGAAAGCAATTATAGCCATTAGATCATCGCGGGTTCGGAGAATTTTATATCAAGTAAAAATACAACACCGATTACGGTTAATTTAAAAAGTACGCAACTGCAGATCAGTCATTTATAACCACCCACCTTCCTCTTCTACAGCTAACATGACTTGATGAGTTACGATACGGGTTGTTGTAGACTCCTCGCATCGAACTCCCATTCTATCCTAGTTGATTAAATTAAATGTCAGCGTGGCGCTTTGTCACAAAATGAAATTTACCTCCAGACTCTAATACTACGTGCCATTTAATTGATCCCTTACTTCCTTTAGTTAAACGAGTACTTACCTGTTTCATATGTGTGTTCATGGCCAGCTCATTCGCCTCCTTCTTCGTCTGAGTGAATATAATGCAGCGCCCATGGGCGCCACTGTAGACCTGAAATTTAAATAAATATAGATTTGAAGATGCTAGAGGAATAGAGCATTTGTCACCACTGGCACTCAAATCCATTATCCACGCATTCGCAGCATTTTCTACTACCTCAGCAAGGTGGCGCACGATGATAACGTACTTCGAAATGTTTGTGGATGGTACAGAATAATAAAACTGGCGAATCCATCTTGTATTTGCCAAGCATCAGCTCCTACAAGGAAACAACCACCTCGGGTTTCAAAATCTAAAAACACCACTAAGCAATGTGACTCTACCATAGGGCAGAACATGCTTCAAAACCCAGACTGTGCAAAAATGTATACGGATGACCGCTTCCGTGTTATTGATAAAGCTAAATCTGCTTTTCACTTGGCCGTTCTAGAATCCGTCCACACCAAAGCAAGAAAACCGTTAATTTGTAGGCAAAAAGAATGTCTTCTAATTAGGCCTTTTCAGTTAACCATTTAGCTTCACGGACACTGATTGGTCAAAACAACACCAATCTGGCAGTCAGAGACCTGATTAGCTTTTGGAAAACACAGTTGGGTAAATAATTTCGTGGATTCCCTTTTCGATATATATATTATGACGATTTTGTACTCTGAGGAGTGTCAGACAAAAACAGCTTTTAAATACAAAATGAATTCTCTATTTCGTGCAACTTTATGATAACGTACCTCTTAGCTCTCAATTAACTTCCAGATGACGTAAACATCCGGCTCTACGCAATTTTTGTCGTGGCAAAACAAGATGATTAAAAGAACAACTGTACAACATCTAAATGTTCTTTTCTGTAACCTACTCTAACCCTTAACATCGGTGATCAGTTGTCTTCTTTCCCTCTTCCAAATCGTTTTGTCTCGACCACTGTCTTCGTTCCTTTGACTTAAGATATATAAACACACACGCAAATACAAACATACATAAAAACTAAAAAATGCCTAGAGGCTAGATACCGAGCTTTCGGTTAAACAATCTTCTTCATATATAAAAAATACATATTTATATATGCACATATATGTATATATATACCATGATTTCAATGATAACGGCTACAAAAAAGAGTGCAGTTCAAGCATTAAGAAACAAACAATATTTAAATACCTGCACAACATCGGCCATTGTGGCAGCTCGCTCTTGGTAGGGGCAGCAAATCGCTTTGTGCTATGGAGCGAAACAAAACACGCCAAAAAAACAAATTTAACACTTAACGTTTATGAATTGGCGCATATTTACGAATGTTTCTTTCAATTTATGATCAAGGGGCACATCTTTAGAAACAATACCTAGGAAACAAGTAACATGGTAGTCTCGTCATTAGTGGCCCCACAGTAATGTACCCTAAATAAAACACTGACATGCCCCTCCCCTGTTGTTTACGCTCGAGGTGGAATTTTCAGGTCGACGTTTGAGGTCAACGTTTCAAAAACATTTGCCTAAAAGATACCAAATGATACTACGTATACTTTAACCTTGACCTATCAGCCCGATGACGTAAAACATTGCCCGATTGAATATATACACTTTAATTCAAATCATACCTGAAAAAGACCCACAACGACAACTAACTGGGTCAAAGACTGAACATCTCGGCCTACTATCATTAATAAGCTGATGCATACTAGCACTTTCCATTTCAAAATCATCCTTTATTAAACAAATGTTCCTGTACCTCGGCTATCAAATATTTTGTTGATTAATGCAGCGGTAGTCAATGTGATGCATGGTACACCTTCACGTAATACATATTCTGGGTAATCGATAACCAATATCTAATATAATGATGGCCTGTATAATCAGGATAGGGAGCCATGCTATTTATCCTGTCCCTTTTCATTTCAGATGCTCAAGTGCCAGTCAACAAATTTTGAATACTTCAGATTTCAGTGCTTTGTTGATAGAAGCTCGCAACGTGCCATTGCCTAGTGCATTGCAATCCAGGTGTAGCATGTGTAACCTCATTGGCTAACCCAACAATCTTCACATATCTAAGAGCTGATCAACTTATTATAAAAATCAATACCTCGACTGACGATGCTGCTCGATTCCTGTCTTTTCCGATCAGATCTACGTGTTTTCTATCTTTTTTCATATATTTGTTTGCAGTCTCCTTAACCCATTCTGGCACTGTTGCAGAAAACAGTAATGTCTGCGGTTTCACCTCTGTGAAAATGAGGGAAAATTAGAATATTCAGCAACAATACTCTATCTGGTCTGTTTGACGACAACATCTAACATAAGTCTTTTCATAAATTGAAGCTGACTAACATTATTGTAAAAATAAAGCACATTAACAATGACGGCAGAAGTTTGGAAAAAATCAAAGTTTTCAATTGTGGAAACCCTAGCAGACCACCCTGTAGCTCATTCAAGTGCTCTAAAAAACTACCTCCAAAACAGCGAAACAAAATGACACAGAGATGCAATTGACTACCCCGGGGGACGTATTCTACAGTTCCTCAAATAAATAAACAAGTAAAATACGTTTACATGTGACTGGAATAACTTTGCCTTTGAAATAGAAGAGAGCCTTTTTCCATTTACCCCCCTAACAACCCTTGGAGTATTTTGTAAGATAATAGAAAATTATGGAACTATTGCCATCCTTAAAATTCCTCTTATACACAAGTTTATCGAACATCCTTATGATTTTGAAATTATGCGGCATGATAGCATAAATTCTTTGAACGCGTTGCCGGTTTACAGTACAGCGTGATAATGCTTAGAAACTGTTAGCAGAGGCATCCAATAAAGTACAAGTTGTACTCGTATTTGTCTAGTCTCCAAGTAAAACTTTACTTTTGTCACAATGTTTAAACAGCATTGTAAGTTTTACAGGACCTAAAGTAGAAGCTGCAAATGACATTTAATCAGGACATATCACAGGAAATTGCATGTCTCCTGCAAACTCGCGACACGTTATCATATAAGTACGCGCCGTAGTAGTTATTAAACACAAAGACACGCATATGTCTGTTTATTCCATTGCTTACATATCACATTGGCTTTGCAGTGTAAGGATGACCGTAAAAGAAAAGTATCAAAAAACAAAATATAAATGATTTATTCCCTTAAGTGCATAAAAGTGATAACTAAGTGTTCCATTCATCTGGAAACCCTTCCTTACCTTGCGTATAGCAAGCGTTAAGAATAGTTTCAACGGACTCTTGGAATCCCATATCCAACATGCGGTCTGCTTCATCGAGAGTGATATGCCTAAAAAGGACAAGTCCAAAAAACCCAATGATATGTGTAACAATTAAGTAGCAGAGTTGAGCGCAATCCGTTACGAAAATAAGGTTGTTGATTGCGGAAAAGGACGTTTTGAATGATCTGATCTACTATTTTATCATAGCAGGTATCACATATAAAGAAACGAGTACCTGAAATAGTATGCTTGAAACAATACTTTAGAAACAAGAGGGTAGGTATGTTACCAACTACCAACTATTCTCTATTTCTCTTTCTTTATTGTCTTTTCAAACTTGTCATTTCCGGTCGCATTGCCTTCCAAAATAAATACTACGATACAAATCGTGTCAAAGCTCCCTATCAAAAGTTTTGCCTTTAACTCTTTCGTCCTTCTTTACGTACAACAATAATATTCTGTACGTTTCAATGGGCAGAAAAAAGAGGGGGGGATGGACACTCTTCACAAGACAAGAAAGAAATTTCACTGTATCCTCTCCTCTCAATTGAAATTGTCTATCATCTGAAGTAACATATAGTTATATAACCCTGTAATGTATTCTTTGGATAATAATACAGCTCAATAATACAGAAACCGAATCGTGTCCGCTTGCACATACCTGACTTTCGACAAGTCTAATGTAGCTCTGTTCAAGTGATCCAGTATCCTTCCTGGCGTTCCGACTAGGATGTCTAGGCCCCTTTTCAAAGCGGCAACTAAAAAGAGGCATACAATAATATATAACTTACAAAACGATACATAAAAGTGTACATACAAGAAAAAGTCCCCCTTAGTCCAAAGACAAACTGACTGGGCAATGAATTTCGTTATTCAAATGTTACTGCATATGGTCGATAATTACGTATTCACAAGTAACCATGCTCCTTCAGTACAAAAAAAACTAAAAATTCCGTTCCATAGGGAGTACAAGTCTGATGACGGCACGAATTGGCGATTTCTAATTGTAAATTAAAATTATCTATTTGCATGTCTTTGTCATACAATCACTCTGCAATCATTGTGTGTTCTCTTCTCTTTCATAACACATATCTCTTTAAGTGTTTTCTAATTTCTATCTTCTCTTAAGCCAAGATTTATAGTGCAGGCCAATCACCCAAATTCCTCTATGAAAGTTGAATATTGATCATGTTGCCATGTTTTGAATGCATCTAATCTTCAGCGAAGGATTTAGAATAATAAGATAAAGGGTGTAACAAAGAACAAAAGGGCCAGATATGCGATGTCCCAGTCTCGTGCACTTCAGTAGAGTTACACACCCAAAAATTTCTATTTGAGTTGTTCTACCGACAGGAGTTGTCATCCCATCAAAGTTTTTATTTTAAGGGAATGAAATTTCACATTGCTCAGTAGAAAATTGGGAGGGGTACCCTCCTTACGCCCACCTGGATCTGTCCGTGGGTATTATAAAGTTGGGGTATCGCCAGAAACATCATGTTTTGCACACACTCCAATGAACAACAAAAGCAACATAAGTGTGACAAGATAATTGACTGTCTTTTTCAGGGATTCGACCCCGTGATCAACGCACTTCGCGGCCAACTGACCTTGGTGAACTCTACTGATAACATACTCTATTATTTTCTCTAGTTGCAACAAAACTAGGAAATCAAGGAAATTTGGCCAAATCGATTCGATTAAAAATTTCGATTCCATGAACAAGAAATGATGATTAGCAGATTCTACACCATAAATCAACTATGACATTAAATGTACGTGCACTGTAATAACTACTGTACTGAAAGATAAATTCAAGAGGGGTTTTCTTAACAATACCAAGACTTGATTAGATGGGGAAAGCAGCTTTCAGCACAACTTACCTTGTTGATCGTATGGCGTTCCCCCGTAAAAGCAATGCATACTCAAGCTCTTGGACTTGACCAACTCGAATTCCTTCGATATCTGTAATATTATTGAAATGGTAAATTCAAAGATTTAGGGGTGGCAAAGTTAAAAAGGACACAAAACTAGTTCAATAAATATTGATAAACAGCATCAGTAATTGAAAACACATTTTCATTCCCGCGTCCCTTGTAAACAGCGGATGGAGAACAGCATAACATGTCTTCACTCTCCGCAACATAACTGGGCTAGTAAACGACTGGGCAAGATAAATCATAGGCTTTGAGAAAGTATTCTATTCCATTTACCGCAGCACCTCTGGAAAATCAAGAGGTATCAAGTGAATCAAATGGTGTCGGAAAGGGCACTAACACGATCAAATCATTTGATGACAACAGTGTTGATGCGGGAAAGTGTAGTGGGTGTTTCACAACAGCACTGACGTCCAACAAGGCTGGTCCTGTTCCTGTTCCCTCTAAAAATGGGTTGGATCATGAAAAGGAGGCTGAAAATGGAGATCTCGCCATTGGGAGGGGGGAGTTAAAGACCAGAGACATAAGGGAAGATAAGCCAAATGAAGATAATAAATTGACTGCCTAAATTCCACCCACTGTGGCAGAAAAAGGAAAATTACGCACCAGTCGTCCTAGACTATATCTGGGGTCATGGTGCCTTTTATAGCTGTTTAAGAAGAATACTCAAGATCAAATGGCAAGATGGAATGATGACCACGGAAGTTCTTCAACGCGCATCAACGAAGCTGTTCAGTGACCACAAACGCTGCAAGACTTGGACGTTCACCAGACACACTCTTTGCAAAGAACCATCCACATACAACAACTGTGTATCAACCAAAAGAAAAGGGAAAGAGCTACGTGGTGAAAAACTGTGGAAAAAAGTACAACAGCAAGCAGGAAGCCAGTACCTCAAGACATTCTGTGCAGGTGGCACGTAGAGGGTAAGTAACTGCTCCTTTGCTAAATGTTATATTTATTGGAATGTTTGTTTTGTGCTCATAAGAAAGGACTTCAAATACTAAGATCGAAAAAGTTGGAGAAAAGGAACCTTTGTGGCCACCACTATCAAAAGTTCGATGAAGTGGCCCACCAGGGGACTACACAAAAAGAACTGTATTATCATAAGGGTAACCATAAATAGAATTCAATTCATATTGCAAATACTGAGAGTTGATCAAGAGTTGGAATCCCAATGGTAACATATATATATATATATGCATTTATCTTTAAACTTTTCAAGAGATTTGTACATTCCTGCGCGTAAAATTGCAGCTTTTGGAGTTGTGCAAAATAGCATTTGCCATAATCATTACCTCCAAAACGCTTCTGGTAATGGCTGGTGTTCCCTTTTCATGTTCAAGAAATGTTTAGTAATACTAATTCAATAGGGGACAAAAAATGTAAAATACTACCTAAGCGTTTCATTCCAAAATAACACATCAACTTGGATCTATAAGCGTAGTAATGAAAATCTGCCGCATTTAAACATCAACACACCTGTAGAGCAAGCTCCCTTGTTGGTGCCAAACAGATAACCTTTGCAAAACAAAAACAGTATCGTAAATCATCACAATAACCTATAAACTGAACATTAAAAGATAATATTCTACAGGCACCTATCTAAAGGAGATATTGAACATACATAGACTCAATAACAGAAGGCGTCATTACTACGTGGTGGAGAAATGCATCATGTGAATTTTGCTTTTCAACTTTAAACATGCAGCAATGGTGTTACGAAGCAATTTTTCGCATGCATATCAAATAAGTGACAATATAATATTAATATTATGATGATGATTATTATTATTATGATGATGATTATGACAATGGTCATTATAGAGATATTTCATAGTCTGAGATACTATTATCATCATAATTATCACTATGTCTCAGATTAATATATTTTCAGAGCTGTTTAATTGACCAGCCAGTTGGTTTTCCCAAATAACCTGTTTTTCAACACGAGGTATGAGGGGTAGGTCTTTTTTACAAAAATACGAACACTTTTCATATTATAATTCTATTCTGAGAAGGACCGACATTTGCAGTATATTTAGATTGCACTTGGTGTCAAGCTTCTCCAAATACCGTACAAGACCTTCTTAGATCAATCCCAAAGCTCCAATAACAACAAGGTTGCTTTTAACATTCTTGCTCCACATTCTGGTAAGCTCAATGCTATGATTAGAGTATATTTGTACTTTTTCATATACTTTTTCACGCTAAGAAATGATCATTGCAGCAATCCATGTCTATGATCCACTAAGTATCTGTCCTTTTTTCAACAACAATGTCAGGCCTTAGGTGCTCCAATGGTCAGTCACACTGAATCCTAAAGTCCATGAGGGTTTTAATGATGTCATTGATTTAATAGTTGACTCTGGATCATGGTAATACAACTTTTTTGATACATTTAAACTGTATTCTTTAACAAATAACCAATGTAAATCCAGGTAGACCTTCATCACCAGCATTACTGAAAGATAATGCAAAAGTATGGCTAATGCCCATGTTATGAAATGTTTTCTACATGATCTAATACAAGTAAATATTGAAATATACTCTGCCAAATCTTACAAATAAGAGATAAAATTGATTTATTACTATAATCATCAATTTACATACTTGTAGGGCATCAAACGTTTTGCAATACATCGCAGACATGAGCCTACCTAACCCAAGGAACCAAACCAAGCTACATAAAACTATACTCTTACTTAAACACATCTACCACAAGAGTTAAATTTCAGATTGAAACATAAAAGATCCTCTTATTTTTAGTATCTAACAGTAATGCAAGGAATAGTACAAGGAGGTGTTGCTTACTTGGTATCATCAATATATCTTAACATGTACACATGGTTTTCCACACTCCTATTTACTTACTAATACATAGACAAGGTTTCACAATGACTATACCCTCTATCCCCCAAATGCTACGGAGAGCATGCTGAAAGTTAGTTGATTACTTGATTTCCAAAAGGACTTGCATCATAGTAAGATCCTTTCAATATCAGCTAATGCAAGAAAATGCTCGTTGTCCAACACAAGAAAATACTAAGACTGCAATAATCATGATCATCAATGAACGATACCTTTGGTGGTCTTCTGAAAGTTTGATCCTTGTCTTCTCGCAACTTTTCACATAATGGCAGCACGAAAGAAAGCTATTAAAATAATGGGAGATGTCACTCAATAACATTAACATCATCAATGATCTAGGTGCACAATCTGATAATTAAAAGCATAACAAATCACATAATTCAAGATAAGCTTCTCCAATACTGGAAGAACTGGTATGCCACAGAAAAGTGTTGGGCAGAGTTCTTGGCACCATGGGGCCACATTCCACTAGCTGGGGTTAAGCAAGGATGCAACCAAATCTTTTTCAAAAACTAACAAAATGGAACCCTACTTTTTAATAGCACCGATCATTTATATTTCTCCTCACATAGTTGTGAAGATAAATACAATCAACTCAATATATCTTTAAAATTGCCTCCTACAATCGCATTAGTCTCCTAAGCATGTCACCCCTTACAGTCAGCTATCCCTCCCTCAAATACATGTTCTTTGAACCTTTTAAAAGTTCCCTGCGAGTTGTATATATATATATATATATATATATATATATAGGTAGACCTGACGAAGAGCGGAAAGCTCGAAAGCTTGTAGTATGTCTTGTTATATTTTTTTGAATTTTATATTTTTGC
>JAAAKL020002610.1:0-25476 GCA_010016065.2 Carybdea cf. marsupialis auct. non (Linnaeus, 1758) | reverse complement strand
ATCACGTATAACTACGGAAAACTGTACGTGAGACCAAAACTAACGTGGCAGTTCGATTCCTTGAAACAAAATGAACATAATACCAAAAATTTCTAACCACTAGAGGTACACTTAAAAAAAGCTTTTTTCTTCCGACAGTCCTACAGTACAAGTCGTCAGAATGGAATATGGAAAGGAAAGACGAACAACCTTTTGTCTGCCTTAAAAATCTGTAAGTCTTATCCAATTTGGCCTCCTGAAGAGGAGTCTTCATATGGTCGTACATACCTCTGACGTTTTCTTTGATAGGAATTTGTTCTATGTTACTGCAGAACTGAGACCAGTTATTAGAAGAAAAGTATGTGTTTTTGGAAAAACAAGACATTTAGTTACTTTGTTGTGTCTCGAATTTCTGATAGACAAAGTTTCCAAACATCTTGATGGTGATTGCTGGTGCCATCTCACGCCAGTATTCACCGAAACCGTGATTCATATTTGCCATTACACTGTAAGCATCAGTGTAACGGAAATCATCTATGTGGGCAGTGGCGGCGCCATCCTAAAAAAGTTGGGGGGGGGGGGGAGTTGCAATTTATTTACTTACAAAAGAGCGTCGGCGTGGGCTTGGTGACATAGTTTACCATTGTACGCTTTCTGGCAATTTGCAAAAGAGTCGTAATTGGGAAGGTCACAGTGTCAATAGAGAAGAAGGTGACTAAATAACAGACACCTCAATTTTCTCATCGTATTTGGGCGAATTAAAAATTTGATTTTTGAGACAAGTGGAGTGGGGGAGGACTTGCCGCTAGTCTATGTGAGTATAAATTTCATTAGCTGTAGGTGCTTGTGTTTGTTGTATGTTTTAGGGACCCCAAGGCTGCTGAAGGTGTCAAGTGGACGCAAGAACGGACTCCTGATTTAATATCAAAGATATTGAAGTAAACGATATTTCCCTCTTGACAAAAGTTTGAACAACAACATCACGTCTATTTTGCTCTTCAAGTAATGCGTCACGTTTATGGAAAGTGTGTTGGAAGTACTTTGTGCGCATGCGGTAAATCGCGCTATGTTTCATGATCATGTTGTCTGTGTTTATACACATCTAACTACGTATATGTGTTCCCCGGATTTGCAGGACAATTGTTTTTGATAGCATCTAATACAAGCTACATGTAACATGTTTTGTTGTTAGTTCTTGTACAGTTTTAAACTGTTGCTAATACATGGATTCTTCGAGTTACTAATCAAACACGGATCAATCTTTGCGTACTATCTAATGCGCTATGGCGGGCCAACAAAGTGGGGAGGGGAGTGTGGATGCTAACATGTTTTGTTGTTAGTTCTTGTACTGTTTTACACTGTTGCTAATACGTGGATTCTTCGAGTTACTAATCTAACAAGGATTTATCTTTGCGTACTATCTAATGCGCTGTGGCGGGCCAACAAAGTGGGAAGGGGAGTGTGGATTGATCTCAAAAAACCATGGCAATGTTCGTCAATGTTATCAAGTTCTTTCACATCACTATCGTAGCCTAAACATAGATTTTATAACATGTTATTTACGTATATGTTATCAAATCTATTGCCAAATACCTTTATTTACTTCAGTGTAAATGTACCTTATTTGATTTAGTGTAATTATATCACAATAACAAAGTCATTTCAACTTTGTTTCTTCCCCTTCGTCTCATCTCCTAACAGTGATGTACCAGTGATTGTTCATTGATATATCGACACACAGACAGTGTAAAGAGCGACTAAGTTTCAATTTTAGACCAACAACGTCGAATCGACATTCAAAATAACCAATACCAACAACATAAATATGGGGTTATTATCATGGAATGACTGCGAGGAAAAGTTGTCCTTGCAAAGCCATTGTCCTTTAACTCGTACATTTGTCATATTTGAGTGTTCTATATGCTGTTGCATCTTATGTATGCTTCGTATGTATGCTTATGCTGTTGCATCTTATATCTTAGGCCTATGTCTTAGGCATACAGTTCTGTATATGTGCACGCCTCAAAAATCCATATCGTAAAATAGATCTGCTAGGGAGGTATCTCCTTATGCAATTAGCGGGGAACGTGTCCCCACATTACCTTGTATTGTAAGGCACGTGCACGCCACTGGAACAGCACACCTCAAATTCCGTACAGACTATTTTTAAGTGCATAACTCAAAGTCGCACCTATGACTTTCACATTAAATTGTAAAAGTTTGTTGGTGGTACAAAACATTAAAACTGTACGAAATAGCGAGAACATTTTAGTAGTAAAACGCTTTTTTCGTCTGACATTTCTCAGAGTACAAAACCGTCAGAATTAGAATAGAGAAGAAATAAATTAAATTTATAGCCAACTGTGTTTTGAAAGTAGCCAATCAGAAGTATGACTACCAGATTGGTGTTGTTTTTACCAATCAGTGTCTGTGGAACTGAATCCATTAGGCCTTCTTTGGTTAACCAGACTTCAGATTGGCAATACTCCAAGTCATTTATCTGTCCAAGAAATCGAAGGAATATGTGCTCTCTCTACTCGAAGAAAATTTCCCGTTCTGCGCATGGCTTCATTTTCCTCATTTCATGTTCTGTTATTATTTCTCTCTACGATTGGCATGCTTACTTTCCGTCCACGTAACTTATTCTTAATGAAGGGTGGGAACAATGTTAAGAGAACTGTTCTATTGTGTCTCACCAAGCCTTTCCTTGAACACACACAAACGAGTTTTACAAAAAAGTTGTTTTGAAAGAAAATACTTCTCAATGCCTCCAGGTGCTAGGAGATTAACGATTCTTGAATGACCTAAACGTACGTTTGAAATTTTAATATGATTTGAATGACAATTCAACGGTTTAATACAGGAACTTTGAGCTTTGCAAAAATGATACAAAATAGCCTCCTGTGTTTTCACGTGCTTTTCACTGCGCCTACAACCACGTAAACGTCAGGCTTGTGTCTTTGATTTGTTTATAACATTGAGCCTCGGGCAAAATGCCTTCCTTACTTAGAGTCCAACAAACGTGTACGTATAAGACACACCGTCATCAATAACCGTCTTTGGCAACTAAAATATTATCAGGTAACAATTAAAACAAAACAGCCGTTTCCTGCTAGGCTCCGACAGTCCCTGCCATTGCCTTTAGATATTTTACTCATGTTGGACAGCGGGAGACCAATGAAGTACCTTGAGATGTTCGTCTTTCAGCTGGCGAAATTCCAACCAGTTGGGTAACAAATGATAGCACTTGAAAAACATTTGCGGAAACTGGAACACATAATGAAGGGAATCCATCTACGATCACTGCATGGAATTTCTGACATAAACAAACAAACATCCGGGGCACCCTGCCATCACACAAAAGTCAAATTTGTGCACGAAGCCGCGACAGGTATCCTTCCATTATAAATGGAGTGATCTGGAGGCCATGCAAGCCATAATATCGCCAATTTTTAAGTGCTTTTGGCTATCGAATAAACAGAAAGACAATTCAGTTGCATATTTCTTAGAAATCGATCTCGTACATTACATTCAATGCAATGTCTCCGATTACAAATCATTTAGGTAATCAACAAGTACTCATCTGTGTACATTTTCGACTAAGTTACAATCATTTAGATAATCAACAAATACTTATCAGTGTACATTTTCGACTACGTTTACAAGAGTTGTTGTGTCGTAGTTTGCTCAATTCCGTTACTTTCTTTTTATAATAGCCGTTCTACGATACACTTGAAACATGCACAGCTTTGTCTGGATATTGTTACTCATGTGTTGTTACCAGGAGAGGCCTCCTAGTCACCGTGTCACTGAACCTTGATCATGAACAAACCACACCATTGGTGCGATATATACATGTTGCGACATGTCAATGGTCATTTGATCTGCAGATCAGTAGTAACAAATACTGGATATAGACGAGGAATGGGAAACGTCTAACTTTCGCCCAGAACCTTAGAACGTTTAAGGCAAAACGATAGTAACAACGAGACAACGCCGTGTCAAAATAAGTACAATCAAACCGTGGATACTTAGAGACTAGACAACGGGGCAAGGTAACCGATGTACGCAGCTTATTGGCCATAATACCATAGGTTATTGGGAAACGAGTTGACGTGGTAGAAATTAAACAATGAGTCAGAAATAGTTATGATGATATACTGCAAGTCTCCATAGAACAATATGACAGGTTGTGTGGATACGTAAGCTTATCATCAATGTCTGACCAAACTTAAATCTGACTGAAGATTGTATCCCAACCCACCACCCAACTGGAGCCTAGAAACGTGATTCCAGGATTGCTACATCCACAATAATTTTGTATTGCGTATGATAAAAATTGTATAATTCCAAATCATCTTAAACATTTCTCGCCAATTTCATCAAAATTTGAAACATAACAAAAGGCGTAGCAACCAGAGCGAGGCCTTGCCCCTGCAATGATCTCCCCATTGTTTGTTTTCTTATTCTTTGCTGTTCAGTTCTGCAGTAAAATTATGTCTGATGAAACCTTTTCTGGTAACCCCTGCCCTTTGGTGGCGGCGCTACAAGGGAGATAGGAGTACACATCCCCCACCTGTCTCAAAGATCAAATTTTTACTTCGCCCGAATCCGATGAGAAAGTAGGAACTGTCGAATTGAAAGAAGTCGATGCATATGCCCATAATCACGCTTTTTTGCACGAAAATAAATGAAAAATGACCCCCCCTTTTCTAGGCTGGCGCCACCATTGCCTTTCTCCCCGACATTTTTTTGGTGGTTACATAACCTCTTTCGATACTTGAATGCACCATCATTCGTTTTGGAATTAGAAAGATGGTCTCATAATGGTATGTCCAGTCTTACAATAAAATATCGGCTACCCAAAATACGTCTGAGACTTTTCCGTGCGTACTGCTCATTATGTTGCATTAATCAACATTATGCAAACCCCTTGTTACTACATTAGTGCTGGAAATGACCAATTTAATTCCTCATTTGCAATTATATGAAAATCGCACTAACTCTAATTCACACTTAAAATGGCAATTCACGACGCATTCGAAAATGAATACTAAACTAGGCAGAAATTCGTCATTTAGATTTGGTTTTGATACGCTCTGATAACATCCTGAATGGCGGCACGGCATACTGGGCAGCTGTGTCCATCCGCTTTGAGCTGTAAGCCGCATTGAATGCAGACACACATGTGGCCACATTGATAGAAAACTGCATCCACGGCTCGGTCAAGGCAGATGGCACAAGATCCAGCTGCTGCTGCTTGGTGATTTCGGGAGGGGAACTCTGCGACCGGCGAAAGAAGAGAGGATAACGACTCAGCACCTGAAAAATAAATTAAAATATTTTTGTAAGTAATAATAATATCAGAACGAACAATAGACAACTCCGAAATCGTAAGGCTATATGTTCTCAGCGTGGGGAATCGTAAGGCTATATGGTGTCAGCGTGCGAAATCGTAAGGCTATATGGTGTCAGCGTGCGAAATCGTAAGGCTATATGGTGTCAGCGTGCAAAATCGTAAGGCTATATGGTCTCAGCGCGCGAAATTGTAAGGCTATAAGGTCTCAGCGTGCAAATTGTGTTTCTGAATTTTCACGGGGACATTTTACACATTTAATATTCTTGCGGTGCAATGCAAAACTCTGATCACAAAATATCAGTTTGACCATACTCCCTTCACTTCCAATGAACCCTAACAAGCAATGCGTCTGTGCAACAAAAAGCAATGATAATCTATATCACAAACCAAAAATTATTCCTGACCATTTAGATCGCCCTGTTCCTGACCAAAACCAGAACTTTTGCAGCCTAAAATTTTTGCGGAGAATTCTCGCGGTGCGTTCTGACATTATATTTCGAATCCTGGGTCTACACAATGCCGTTTTGAAATTGGGCCCAGCAAAATTATTATGCCGGATGCCCATTTAGGCATATCGATCATTTGCGACAGCTTATGTTTCACACTGTCAAAATGTTTCTTGCCCTACGTTTCTATATTCCTTATATTCCATTCTGCTTTCAATTGCACACATTCTAATATCCTTCTATCATCTTGATGGAGATATGCTAAATGTGTTTCTGTCGAGCATTTTCATCACTGAAATATTTCTACATAACTGAAGAGCTAAGAATCGAGCTCACCTGAATCTGTAACTGTCTGTTGAGCAGCCTGTTGCAACTGTGACGTTATGTGCTGTCGCACTGCCCCCATTACAGCCGCAACTTCTTGACGAATGGCTCTTTGTACATCGAGTTGCACCTCCACGTTCATTTGCATCATTCGTCGCATCTCATCAACTTGCACCTTCAGCGAGCGAAGCTCCGTGTAAACGTCGTCGTCTGCTGCTCGACTGTGATGCGAACTGTTCTGCCGTGGTAGATTGGACGAGCTGCGAGCAAGGGAACGAATAAAGTCTTGCACTGCGGCGCCATTTCCGACTCTGTCCACCCCGCGCTGCAATTAAAAGAAGGTAAAGATTTTGAGAGTTGGTAGATGACAAAACGCTGAGAACAATAAATAATTGACTGCTACAAACAAAGAATGTTATCTGTGCTACTCGAATCATCGTAATGTGAGAGGGCTAAAAATTCACTGTTCATACAGTCATATTTAATCTATAAATAATGCTCCGCCAATAAAACATCATCATTGTTGTATTCTAGTCCCGGCTTTTAACAGCCAAGGTCAATCATGTTAACTCAATGCTACAATGGAAACGCAGCCGATACCAAAGCAACTTTCAAACTATCCCTTCATCCGTGAGGGTGAAGTCTTGATAATACAACCGGTAGCGTAGCGTCTATTTGTCTCATATGGGTCATCAGGTGATGTTATGTTGAGTCGACGGTTAATAACCCAGCAGATCCTAAATTATTGACAATGAAGTAAATCATCAGTCGAACTGTCCATTTTTGGCACCATTTGGTGCGAAATTTAAAGTTGGTAATAAGTAAGAATGACTGAATGGTGGATTTTTGTCTGATGGCTAGGTCTACTTTTCTGAGAGCAAGAAAATCAACTTTAATACATTAATTTTTATATTAAAGTTGAATAATATTGTCTTAAATAGTCATAAGGAGGAAAGGTGACTACAAAAAGGCCTTTCCAAAACTACAATCAAATACACTTTCCCCATACTACAATCTACTTCTGCTGAACATTAACGTGCGATGCGATCTTTAATACTAAACTTCTTCAAAGGATTTGCAGGAAATTATTTGAACATGCATACGACTGGACCCGGTGCAAGTCGTCAGGGCGCATAGTCCCATTTTGTAAAATTCCATTGACTGAGCAGAGTTACTCTTCGTGAATGTTGCGTTCAGCCTCACTTTCAAATAGATGATTCATAATGAATCAAATCGAGTTGCCATCATAAGAAGTTTTCGAAAACAAAGCATGAAGTGGGGCTTTTATTCCAGACTCGAGAGTCGAGTCACATCACGAAGTTTTAGTCCCACGTGAACAGTCTCTCTAGACAATTTACAGCCATTTTGTTCAAGCGTGATTTTGACATCTCGGATTCTATTACGAGAAAGTGAGTTTCCAAAGGCAAAAGACTACACCCTACAAAACCGAACTACACTCTCTTTTGACCTATTAACTTTTTGATACCATGAGAAGCTGAGGAAATCTTGGGCCACTTTCTATGTTACAGTGGTTGTTTGGGGTTAGACGGAATGCGTTAATCCCTTGCTGCTTTAACTCGATTTTTTCTTTCTAAATACTGTGACATCTGTTATGACTGGCTGCATCCAATAACTTCGTTTATAAATAGTATAAAAATATATTTGTTTTTATAGAGCTTCCGATTTCGACTGCAGCCTGCGGTAATGTAACAGCATTAAGGCTTTATCTAAGTACGTATCTATTCGTGTGCAAAATGCCAATCAGATCGAGAGCCATACGCAGTGGAAAACTGACATCACGATGTGTGCTTCCGGAGCTTTCTTCCTTTACTTTGTGTCCATGTAGCCACAATATGAAAATTTGGATTTTACTGGGGGAAGTGAAGGTAGAGCATGGCAAGTCATACGATACCAGCCACTCCAACAAAGCTTTAGAGTGACGAATAGACATTATTGACTTTACGTCGCATACACCGCAGTACGGGGAAGGGGTCTGCCAAAACTGAAAGTACCAAGGCAACATTTTGCGGTCTGGGCGCAAGTATCAAATCGAATGCAGAGTGGACCCGTTGTTGATACACTAATGACAGAATGGTATCATCGATGTAAATTATATCCGGTCCTCTAACAGTACCTGGCTCCATAAGTTATTGGCATTGACGGGATCCCCCCCCCCCCAGTTCTGCCACTACTATGCGCTCATCTTACCTGCACCAAGTCCTCCAGTTGTGTCCTAAACTGTCCGTTTAAAATTGATGTTACAACCGAGTACTGATGAAGGTGATTTAAATCTTGATTTATGGTCTGACGTAAAAGTGCAACTCCTTGCTCCAGTTGCGCTTGCAGCCTGTGAATCTGATGAGATGAGTTTGCCAGCTGGGCGGCGTCTGATCTTTCCCTAGGAGTCTGCACATGGTTTGATGCGCTTCTCGAGTCTTGCTGTGCCCGGATATGTTGTGTTAGGTCAGCAGGCAGAGATCTAGGTCCACGTGACTGGAAATTACGTATTTCAGAAAGTAGGTTTGCGCGAAGCGATTCGCGGGTCTGCTGTGGGGGTTGCCTTGGAAACCTGTTTAAGAGAAAAAAGTACTTTGTTCAGCTCTTTCTGGATAAATAGTATGATGTTGTGTACTTCTATATGATACAAGGGCCGTGACGACGGGAGCCCAGGGAGTCAAGCCGAATCACTTTTGGGCACGAAGGATCTAGATGCATAATTTGTTGTTCGGCTAAGATACGCCGAGTCACTATTTATATGCTCTGATGAATACGTGCTCACACGCTGAAGATTTATGATTAGGCTACCTTCCCTTCAACCTCTACGACTACATCCAACGGTGTCCGCTACATATATACATTTAAACAATATATATTTATACAATATATATTTTATACAAAGCATGTTCTCTTTGTAATGTACCATGTACCAATGCAGCTCGTGTTTGATCTATACCGTATCTGTAAGAACTTGCGTTGAGATGCAATTTCCAATTGACCTTAAGAAGCCTATTTAGACAAAACGTGGTCATATATAGTTTCTTTTTGGTCCATTATCTTTTGGCATAATCCCTTTTCGTGCCTGCTAATCATCTCTTGATAGCTACCATATCTAACCCCTTCGAATTAGCTATTATCCAACCAAACTGTTCTTAGGAGTCCGATTGGTAACGACTGTACTATACATAGTATGTATCAATTTATGAAATCGAATACGGGAAACTAACCAATTACTGACCCAAGTTCATTACGAAGTGAAAAACCGTGAAAAATATCGATCAGAGTCAGAACTGGTCTGGATGCTATAAAATACTCCATTTTCAAGAATGTTTAAAGAACAAAGAAGCAGAATATCAAATTTGCTAGCCGCAAGATGGGTTAATGTACACTAGAGTTCACCTTTTCTACGTCGAAAAAGATCTAACAGGTTGTATAATGGCATTGAACAGGTATCAGTCAGAGAAGGTATAGGGATACACTTTTGTTTTGTTCAACCCAGTCAGTGTTGATCAGATCGATAAAAAAAGTAGCAAAGATCGCGTAATTTATTGTTCCAGTTTTATGTTCGAATAATCACGGCTCGGATAAAGGACCTGCGAATAATCGAGGATACAATATACTTGGTAAATAGTTCATGGTTTAATTTTATAACCTTCAAGTAAACTAATGGAGGGCGTGTTTAATATTGCTGATGTTTTATAAAGCTAAGTGGCGTCTTTCGAGGACGATACCAAGAGATCATTTTTTCAAGTGTGACGCAATCGCTCCCACGTGACCACGCGATTATACCGAGGCAATAACAAAATGTTCTGCAAAATTGCAGCTGCATGTGTTGTTGTCGTGTCGTCGTGCCATCGCGGATAGTGTCATAAGTTAATTCTGGTTTTCGTGTTAGCTATCACCAGGGTCATAGGCAAAAGGTTCACACGGAATGCCTGATTCTCATGGATTCTTTCAATGACCCCATATTAAGACAGTTGTGTCAAGGATGGCGCGGGCGCTCAGTGCAAAGGCCCTTCTTAAAACTCTCTCTCCAATCCAAGACAGTTAATTCTCGACGGTTGGATTTACACAGTGAGCCCTATAAAACTTCCTACTCGGGGACGAGTATGATCTGCGAGTGTTATAGTTTCATATTTATAGTAATGCTAAATGAGAGGCAAGAGTGGCAATTGCACTACGAAAAGCAAGTACCGTACCTGTTTTTTATTCATGGGCTTAAGCGCTATTTTACTACTGATTATGTAAAAGAAGTTTTGCCTGCTTTAGCACAGAAATTTTTGAACACTATATCAGGCATACAGTAACAGATTGGTTAAAGAACAATATATCATCGCAGCGCGGTGACTATGTCATATTCTCATCGTCTAGCCTTAAGCCGTTGTCCTTTATTGAAACTGTTGAGGGAGGGAGAAATTATTTTATGGCTCTGGTTCGCCTGAAGACTGGTTTCCTCTTACTAATATTTTTATTGAAAAGGCTTTATATTTGTAACGGAAGGGCAACGATAACACTTCTTTCTGCTGCCTATATCTAACACTCGGTAAAGATGACTGTACTGTTTGAAATACAAGGAGCGTGAAACAAAGTTTCTTACAGCTTCTGAAGGTTTCTGTTGAGTATGTAGTGAATTATGATTATGATTAGGCTACGTGGGATTTTAATCTTATGGCTCATTAAAAAGGTTGTAATTTCGAGTAAGTAGGTTGCAGTTAAGGTAGATCAAAATCAATCTATACCTATTGTGACAACACCACCACCATTTGCAATAGTACGAGTATTGTTAGCCAGTGTAAATTCCAGTTCATATACTTTTTCATGGTGATAGTACACAGAGTGCACTGCACTTGTTAACTCACTTCGACTGTGCACCATTATTTTGCTGCATGCTTAGACTTTGTACATATTTTCAGCCTACATCTATGCTGCTTACTGACTTGATCCTAATCATTCACTTATATCAAGCCCAATTGCTGTCCGTTGGATTATTTTTCATTATCTCTTTGTGGGTTTAAGGCCCTCATTATGACTCTCTCTACTTATATTTAGTAAAGAGTGCTCAGAATGAAATATATAATGCTAGAAATGCGAGGGAAAGGTTGACACAAAGAGCCATTTTATGCAGATATTTGCTGGACGATTCTATTTCCAGGCTTAGAGCAATTCAATTTCCCTTGGGTATTCACTTCTTAAGTGTCTTGTTTTACCATACTAAAGAATGGTATCTTCAGTGTAGAGTGAAAGATTTTTGGTTGGTCTGAAATACTTTTCTCTTTCTTTACAAGCTTGATTTCCATGTTGTCATGGGACTGCCTTAATTCTAGAATGTTCTGCCATGTTTCTCTAGAACACAACAGAATTTTCCAGAATGTTCTAGAATATTGTATCACCTTCCGAGGATTTCTGTATAAAGAAGACAAATTATATATAAGCCATGGAAAGCAGGCATTTAGGTAACTTCCATCAAAGCAAGGAACACAGGCTGTAAATAGAATAATTGATGCTGTGTTAATGAAATATCCAAGATTGAGCAACCTATCATCTCTGTGAAATACAAAACTTGTGACCATAACATTCTGTAAATTTATGCCATTTATGCCTTGGAGGTTAATCTTTTACAGAATTACTGCTACAACCGTTGTCAAAGGTCTATCAATGTATACATCAACAAACCATGCTTGCATTTGAGAGACAGGTAGGTCAAAATCATTATGTGAGGTTGGTTTCAGTAAGACAAACTAGTAACCAGATATGTTAATTCACAAGTGTAACAGATTTTGACCCAAGTAAAATGCATGGATGAACACAAGTGATATAAATACTTGAAAAGGAGGTGATCCTCTAATGGTGGGATGCATTGCCCTTTTGAACTCTGACTAAGTACATCTCACCTAAATGAATAGATTCATTGCACAGGGTTCCTTTGTTGCTACATAAAATAACTTTTAGTTGCTGTAGACAAAATTCTTAAAACCTTGTAAAAAAAGTAATGTTGTCTCCCTCTCACTTGCTAATATTGTAAGTCACAATGTGAACAGCTTGTTAGTCTAAATAATCTAAAAGCATGGTAGTTGGCTTGCTGTACTAATTCTGTTATATTGTAGGACCTATTATCAATGGTTACAAACAAATTTTGATTCTTACAAGGTATTGCAAGGGAAATAAAAGCAAGTAAATAGTAGATATCCATACAAACATATCTTTGTGATCCAATAGTATTGAAAGTACCAAGATGCTCTAAGCCACTCATAAAATTTCATAATTTAAAATACTTCTCTACAAAAATGTAAAAGTAGCCATATGTATATACATTATTTACGCTATTTAGTGCAATGGTAAAGTCTTCGTTTTCAGAGTGGGAGATCCTGGGTTCGAACTGGGCCAGCTCCTCAAGCATTTCATGTTTAATGAGTTCTATGCTATGTAGTTCATGACTGCTTTCGTGTCTGCCTGAGTACTTACATATATATATATATACATATCTATAAAAGAAGAGAAAAACTTATGAAGAGTAATGGAAATTTGCTACTCAGAGTGTCATACTATTGCCATCAACATTTGCCTGAAGGTTACAAAAGGAAGAAACTCTGAGTAGTGAGTTTCCATAAATCCTCTTTAGTTATTCTCTTCTTCTTATATTGCTCTACATCCATGTATTGAGGACCTTTGTTTACAGAATTGTTACTTATGTTTGGCACTATACCTATATATATATATATTGTTATTATACTGTTATTGATAAATTTAAGTTAAAATCAAAATATCAAATATAATGATCCTACCTTGGTCTCTCTCTTAAACTTCTCTGTGCTCTCAACGGGTGTTCTTGAGAAGGTGGAGGTGCTCTAGATCCCAAAGTGCGTTCCAATAGTTCCCTAAAAGGCCTCCTTGATAGAGTAGAGGTCACAATACTCTGCTGCATCAGTGACTGGACATCATTTGGCACATTTCTCTCTGCTATCTGATTTGCTACACTTCCTTCTGCATTGTTACTACTTTCTGCCTGGTTGTAGCGGTTAAAGAATTGAGATAAGTTGCTGCGAGCATCACCAGTAGTCACACATGATGCATTCTGAAGCTCTGCCAATTCCAGCTGTCTGTCCCTATATAAAAGAGAATGAACACTAACAGTTAAAGACAAGCTTGCCTATGGGTATGCAAGGGGTCATATGGTGTTGAAGTGAAACTATCAATGCACTAGCTCTTCAAGGTAAAAGCATCTCATGTAGCACAAGCATCAGGGAACACTCAATATGAACCTATATCTTATTAAGAAACTTGTGCTTAACAGTTTAGTAAATGTTACAGTTAGCCCAATCACATCAGCAGGCAGTATCATTGTGTTGGGACGTAGCACTTTGAGGTTGTCTCCTATGTACCCTTGTTTTGTTCATCCAAGTCATAGAAGGATGTGCTAGGGCTGAGCAAGAGTGGTATGTGCGTTTCATTATTAAATTTCTTACAATAGGGGGTTGTAATAAAAGGACCTAGGGGGGACCATGTGTTGATACTGTAAGAAGTGGGTGATACACTTTTACTTGATGTTTTTAAGGTTTTGCTTGGAAGAAAGTTTAAAATACCAGTTTAACACAACTGTGATGGATTTTGGGCCATAACTTTCAAGTGGGGAATCGTGTTATATCTTTCCCTGGATGAAACGCCGCGTGTCGATATTCCTGTCAGAATGATATAAAGTTAGGACACATCTGGTTTGATCACCGTTTCATTATTAACTGATTAAACAAGTATTTACAAGGACTATATTACAATCTACAAGGAACTAAGGTATCACGTGTACGATGAAGAACCGGAATAGGAAGATTCTACATGTTTACAAAACCGACAATCAACCCACGTAAGTTATACAAAACATGTAGTTACTAATACTATCGAAACTAGGTTGAGTGACGACAAATGGTAACTAGTGGGATGTGGCCATTTCATAGTATATTTAAAATGGGGCTGGGGGATCCGAATAAATAGCTATTGAGGTGAAAATTTGCAAAATATACAATATAAACTCACTACTATGAGCACAATAATATGAAGAGTTACCACGTATCAAATGGCAATGAACATCAAGGGGTAATCCACTCCAAGGATACCTCGTGCACTGTTGCCATTTGTTTTATTGTTTTAACTCACATTTTCAAGAAATCATTTCGTTATGAAAGTTTTAGTGAAAATATTGTACATTTCTGCGGTAAATAATGCATCCTTGGACGAACGTTGAGGAAAGTTATACATGTGTGTTGACTTTAATTTATATATTTAGTAACTTCTCGAGGGATACTATTAGTTATTCGAGATTTGAAGAA
This sequence comes from Carybdea cf. marsupialis auct. non (Linnaeus, 1758), assembly GCA_010016065.2. Taxonomy (NCBI): domain Eukaryota; kingdom Metazoa; phylum Cnidaria; class Cubozoa; order Carybdeida; family Carybdeidae; genus Carybdea; species Carybdea cf. marsupialis auct. non (Linnaeus, 1758). The sequence goes on along the minus strand of JAAAKL020002610.1, from coordinate 11,053 downwards.
CGGAGTAGTTGATTTGTGGAGGAAAATGAGTTTAAACATTTGTCAGTTACCGTAATATCTCAGGACTGGCAAGAAATCCTTACCAGAAAACGTTACGATAGTCGGTAAATAGATGAATATTAAAAACCTCTCAAGGCAAAACAAATCGGTTTCAGGCTTTGATAAACATAATCCAAACGGATAATAAACTATCCTCCGTCACTTTCAGATGTGATTATTATTTATCAGCTTTTATCATCATGTCATCGTCCCACTTTCATTGATCGCTATCATGTAATAGATGAGTAAATAATGGAAACCTTTTCTCTTTTACTTTTGGAAGTTTAAGGTGGCATGTTAGACTTAGCAAAGCGCGAAGATTACTCAAGCCCAAAATGAAGATCATCTGCTATTGAGAACAGTTTTTAGCTATCACGAGACAAATTAAAATCACACTGACTTGAGACAGAACAATGGGCATTCAGTTGCGTATGAGACGATAAAATTTCAAAACAAACCGTGAGCGTGTTATGCCATGCGGTGAGCGGATAAAAGAGTCGGCGTTGAACTAACTCTTACATACAAATCTTGTAGCTAACTAGATCAAGTTGGTATCCATCACTTATTCTCGAGTTGTCAATAGCCTTTGGCAAAAAGTATCGTATATGTTTATAGCTGATAGCTATCGTGCTTTGTGATGTTCTGATTGTATGCTGACAACCCGCTATCCGTTGTGTTTACCAACCTTTACTCTCGCTGACCGACAGCTGTATATTTTTAAATTCAGGTTCAGTATGTTCGACTTTAGAACCTTCATATACAACGGTATTTGGACCATAAACACATCGAAAATCTGCACGCTGCTCACAAATCGGCAGTAACGCAGTGTCAGCGAAAATGCAATTTTTATTGTACATCAGTCTCGTCAAACAAGTAAAACAATAAAGTCTGCGAATTTGCCGGCATAATAAACCCTATCTTATTTTGCTCCTGTTATGTTCCTAAAGCGGTAATAGCCCATTTCCATCGTGATACACAATTCGGTTGAAATAAAACGAGAAATACGACATCACCGAAAGCAATAAACTAGTCTAGCATCATATTAACTGTCACATAAATCACAACAAAATTGCATTATAACTTATTATTAGGGAAAGGTGAAGCCGTACCTTAATGTTCGATCCAAAATGCCATCACAGAGGTTCGCAACTACAGAAGTGGTGTTTGCCGGATTTTCTGGCTGGCAGCAATCAATCTCGATGACCTCGAAGTCCGACTCGGACAATTTGAAGCTTGCAAGTAACGATTCTGCAACTGATGACATAGTGAGAGCAAGAAAGTCGCTCTGGCTTGCTGTATCGCCACCTTTGGAACAACCATCCTGATCCCACTCTTCAAGTTCATGACTCTTGACAATCTCAAACTCTTCAAAATGATCCATACTGCTTGACAAATCTATACAGGACTCAAAACATGATGGCTCACAATCTAATCCTGTCCCTGATGTTGATGGAATAGCATCAGTCACACTTGCTGATATACATGTCTGCTGATTTGTGATTTCTTCTTGATTAATATTCACAACTTCCATGACTTTACTTCTCTTCCTTCTGCTTCCTCCTGTCACAGTTCTATGGACTTCTGTTTTAAGATTTGATGTCAATCTGCTTATAAAACGTGGGGTCCGTTCTATTTTAGTATTATGACTTAATTTAAAATGCAACTACGCAATGCCTAATAGCGTAATACGAATATCAAAATAAGTAAAAATGGAGGACTCGTTATTTCACGATCACGACTGCTTTAACGAGACTCCAATGACATCTGTTTCTTAGTTATTGAAGGCTTGGGAGACGGCAGGTCGAGGATCTACGAAAATTCTGTTTGATTATTATACAAAAAGTAGAATTATGTGGTGACCACGCGATTGTGTTTCCCGCTTTTTCGTTGTCTTTGTCCTAATGTTTACTCAGGTGATACGAGAACCAATCAAGCAAAGCTGAACCTGCATAATCTAAAATATTTAATATATTTATTCAGGTAGGAAGATAAATTCGTGTGTTGTCATGGAGAATCACGTGAAAAGCAGACGAGAGGAAATCGACTTTATACTCTGATTCATGGCGGAGGCATTTCAAGGGATGACGTGTCGTTGAGGACTAAAACAAAAGCGAGGAATAAACAAAGGGGACAGGATTGTGGGATATTGTGCTCCAGACAACAGGTGGTCAGATCGGTGCTATTGGCGCATGAGAAGATTTCATTAGCTGATCGTGTTTATGTGAAAGTGGGAGGAATCCATTCCTGGTGAACGACAGGCGTCCTTACAATTTCCAAGGATATTGAATCGCTTTTCTGGGACCCAGCCATTTCAAATCTGCTTATCAGGAGGTACGAAGAGAGATTGCCATTTCGTAACCCGTTGCTAGCGCTAAAGGCCAGAAACCCCCTTGTGGCGACGGTGCTAACTCCTGATATCATGTCATGCTTATGCACCGTGTTTTACATGATATAACGATGATATCATGTAAAACACGGTGCATAAGACAATGGGGTGATAGCTTTCAAACAGACTTTTCGGTGGGCTTCATATGGATGGGATGCAACAGCACCAAAAACCTGATGGGCATAATACGGAAGTAAAATCATCCCGTAGGGTATTCTTGGTTTAACCCCATCCCTCCTTCAACAGGAGACCAAATAGTTGAAACCAGTCGCATGAGTCGACGCAAGGGAGATGCTTGATTGTTCTCAAACAGCAAATTTCTTTGTCTTTGTTGCCCACAGGGGGTGGGTGGGGTGGCGTGGTAGTTAAATCTGCAGTTTTCACTATCTGCTGAGTAAAATTACACCAGCCCCACCCCTACCCCAAAGTAGTTTGGTTTTGCCCGGAAACCAATGAACACAACTTAAGCATATTGAGTTCAGGATTCTAGCTTAGACCAGTGAACTTCGTAAAGAACAGAAATGTTTACACCGTACTTGGGTCCTGAAAGTTAAATTAGATGAGGTGTATTGACATTCAATGTAAATACCAACTCTGTACTCTTAAGAAATGCAAGGGTGAATCCATAAGAGTATTATGCATCAATAGAGAAGACCCTTCTTTGTAGTATCTCTTTGTTTTAATAGCTATAAGCGCCATGGGCTTAGACACGTGGCGCTTCTCATTTCTCCGATAGGACTCTGATGGGCTCATGCACACAAGGTTTTTACTGTTTTCTTACTTTTGTACCACCAGCTGGCGGTGCACAAATCGCGAATGCTATAGCCAAGGGTTTGAGTTTTAACGATGAAACATTTCTAATCATACACTATCTTCTTAGATATGATTTCAAATCCTCTTTTTCCTATGCTACTTGTAATTTTTTATAGGCTTTGGACAGAGTGACGATTCGGATGGTGGTCCGGGATCAAGACACACGACTCAAATCCTTTGAACTGTTCTGAAGACAATATTGGGTCAAAGCTACTTGTGTTCATAGGTTTCGTATTTATACAGCTATTGAATTGGTTTGCCGTTAAAATTTTTTTGTGTTTAAACAAGATGTTTATGATAAAGTTGCGCAGGTTGGTTGTTTTTTCTAAAAAATGGCGAGGATGAGGATCTCGTGTACCCATGCCAATGTTACTCCAGCAGAGGGCCACGAACCTTTCGAACCCAATGAAAGACCAAGGGATTCTTTAAGATGTTCCATAAAAATCTAACTTTTCTATTTTTCCAGTTATTGGTTCAAGATCACCTACCATTGAAAGATTGGACAGTATATTTTCTAATTCAAAAAGTACTTTCGTTAGATTCTGATGCATTTGTTTTCTGTATTTTTATCTAAAATATATATGAGCAAACTTTGCGAAAATGTAGTTTCATAATTGATAGATAGTTTGGTATAAAGAAAAACCCCTTACACAACCTTTTCAAAGTATTACGACATAAGAGTTGTTAAAAACGTACGTGTGTCAAAGGTTAACGAGGTACATTGTTTGAGGAATAAACATAAAGTTCTGAATCGCCCTTGTAACCTAGTGAGGGGACACATTTACTTGACAAATTTCTGAGTTTGCACGTGAAAAGATTTGAAGCTCAAAATCTTCAAATAGTTCATAACATTAGTTAACTTCAGCACCATCATTTTGATAAGGGATGCATACAAAAAGTGTGCACGCTCTGGAAGGGAGAAAGGTGGTACGGTGGAATTGAACTAAAGCTAAATAGAGGATTAGTTTATACTAGAAAGTAAATGTACACTCTCACTTATTTTTTATAATAAAATAATGAAAAGTTTATCTTTTGTATGTAACTATCACATATTGAGCCGCCGTGGTCTAGTGGTTAAGGAATCAGACTCACATGCCAGAGGTTGTGAGTTCGAATCCCGCCTCGCTCGATATAAAGACTATCGGTTGGGGAAGGCAATGGAAAACCACCCCTGTAAATGTGCTCTCTCCGAGGACATTGCTTACTCTGGCTGGGCAACAGGCTACGCTCGAAATTGAGTATGCTACAAAACAAAAACATCACATTTAAGGCAATCAAATACCAATTTGTACGATATCTGTGATAACATTCTAACAACGGGCTATCGATTTGGATCTTAAATTTCATCGCGACAACTAATAATTTCACTACTTCCATATATTTACACCTGCTATTGACCGTGATTTAAGGATTTGTATGCTAAGGTGTCAAGTGCACTGACCCTTACTTCTTGATTATGTAAGAGGTTCAAATCTCTCAATTAGTAATTTTTCCCCATTGTATCCTTTTAAATGCCTTTTACACTTTTTTGAAGGAACAAGCATGCAATAAACATGGGGGTAGGGGATCGTCAGAAAATAGACTAAAAGTGATCTGTCACAGGACGTCCTGCAGAGTCCAAAGATTTTTAGCGTTCATAGTATCTGAATGGTTCCATCTGTACCTCATCTATCTAAACAACATAGTTACCATTTTGTATTTTCTGGGATGATTTCAAGAGAATAGAATAGAATAACTATACCCTTCTCACATGGAAGGACGCTACCATCGTAGTGTCGATGCTGAAATTTCAGCGTCCGTCTATCTAAAAACATGTGTTTATATGAACATTGGGCCAACAGCGGAATATCAGTGTCTGAATGCCTCACTCCCACGTTCCCAAATTTCCAGATCAAGGAGAACACCGAGATTTGTGATTGTACACTCTGTTATCTATCGTGCTAAAATCCAACTGGTCCCACTGGATACAACACTGTTATTATTATATACACTCTACCGATGACTCATTACAACTATACCTACACAGGTTCCGTTTAAGCGAGTCTGCATAACTGGGAAAACACAACCTACACAGTTGTGCCCACTCACATAGATATTTGATGAGTCATGATACCACAGTAAAGGGAAACAATGTAACTTTAAAACTACTCGCAAACTACTCGGAACCTGTAATAAGCGATCAATTATCTACACCCGTGTCAGCGACGGTATTCCTTTCAGGGAAGTATCTCTTTCTGACAGTGGTTGCATCAGAACGTCCTTTCATACATCAGCATTTCTTGAAACTTGTTTCTCGCAGATAGAGCAAAAATGGCTATTGACACTTAAAATATTCCACTAACGCTCGTTTTCTTTCAGCGTCCAAATGACGCTGGGATTGTGTGACAGAGCGTTTGTCAGCGTCCAGGCTTCGCATGCGAAAAGGCGTTTTCCAGCGTTCCGTAGACGTTCTTCCCATGTGAAAAGGTGATAATACTCAAGATCAGGACAGTGATAATTTCTCGTAGATTTTCGAATGCATTCACTAAAGAAAACAATTCCTAATGCAAAACTACCAGAAGCTGTGTTCATGTATTTTGACGACGCTTAGAAAGGAGATGGATCCTGCAGCTTCATCTCGAGTTATGCGATTTAACATAGACAAAAGGCTAACAGCCATTTTTAGAGCATAAAATGTTCTCAAATCTCCAAAAAGATGCTGTCGATGGCATCTGCTTTGGTATAAGAAGTGTGAAACTAATCATGTAGTTACAGGTTTTTATGGCCGTGTTACCCTTCCTTCTAGATGTAAGCTAGCGCACAAAATAAGGGACTTTTGCTCTTCTCAAAATATGAGTACGGAAGCAACACCATCGCAGGTGTTTTACTCTTGAAAATATGCAGACCTGTATCCACGTAGAAAAAACTTTCTAGGCTAAACGTCTTGCACGTGCTACGAGGATGCTGGAAGACAAAGTCCTAAAGGCTGACATTAAGTGGACCGCCTGGATCCAGGTAAAGCAAAAGAGAAAGACAAAAAACTATTAGTGACTTAAAGGGGAAAAAGAACCGTCACCAATAAATTAAAAGAGATGGGACTCTACCGAGACGAAACGTGTGCTGTGAAGAAGTGTTGCGTTTTGCGCAGCCGCAGTCAGTAATGCAAAGAGAGTGAACATTGATCTGCTGTCAATCCTAGCGCAACTATCTTCAACTCCGAACAATCAACCTTCACTCTACAACGTAAAATTGACTGAAATATTACCTGTCAGCAGTATGCGATCTGGTAACAAGTTTGTGACCATTGAGCTCATATAACTATATACTTCTATGGTTGTGACCAGTGGCGTAATTTAGGGGAGAAGTACTGGTCCTTTGTCTTGAACCGACTACTTCTAATTGCTAATTAGCTTTTAAAATCATATTTTTGCGTTCAGTTACTTGCCGTTTTGAGTTTATCTGCGTTTTTAAAGTGGTTTAAAATCTTGGGACACGCCTCTCACTGCAATGATCCTGCATCCAGGATCACTGACTGATATAACAATTTTCTTAGAAAGTTATGTATTTTTATCAGGAGCATAGTTCTACATAGTTATATATATGTAGTCACACATATGTATACTTATATATAGTCACGCATAGAGGGAGAAATACACATACATTGCATCTCATTGAGAAACGTAAGGCTGAATATCATTTAACAAATTTGCGATATCAACAGGAATGTTAGTTGTTGCCATGCCAAGGAGAGGACAGGGTGTTTCATCACCGGGACGGTTTTTACTCCTTAAATTTTATGTTCTTCATGGTGAATGAGGCGCTATCGTTGCTAATGTGAAGAGAAGATGATTGTCGGTGATCAAACCAAGATAACATACATCGGTAGGGGAATGCAAGTATACTGGCGGGCAACATCTTATCAAAAATCTTAAAAACATATTGATGGGCCGTCACTTGGACCACGCTGATTTAGACAATGGCCTGCCCACTCACTATGAAAACTGTTGCTACGGCTGTGTATGAAATTGTGATATGTCTAATGTTTCTGTGATGTCCATGTAATATATACGTCACTAGTGCCAGTCCTCTCGATGTATATAAGCGTTGGACAAGGAAAGTTTAAAGGAGATTTGTACGATGAGGAGTTCTAACTTTGGGTTCATAAAGATATTCAGGGGTTCTCGTATATAGAACTCAGTGAAAGCAACTAATCTGGTTAGTGAGTACACTATTTCTTCGGCGCAAACATTACACTCCTTCTGCCATCAAAATGACTTGTAACTCTTTCTTTCATATTGTAGTTTCAGTTCAGGGGCTGTGCCTCCCCTCACAGTTATCTTGACCTCGGCACGGCCATACAAAGGCAGTATCATGGGGAAGAAATGCCTGTACCTAGCTTTTAAACCTACCAAGGATTGACAAAATTAACTGTTAGTTGCACTTAGTCTATGAAGCTATGGACTCGATAGAAATACATTTTATGGACTTTGTGATTCTGAGAGACAGGGTATTTTTAAATCTTGATGAAGTATTTGTGATTAATAAGAAAGTTTCCTGTCATCGGTAAATTTGATATCCAAGAGTACTTGCGATTTACGAATACACTAAGCATACTGAGATGCCTTTCATACTTTTTAAAAGGAAGAGGTTCTGCTCTAACTACCTGTCTATTCTGCCCCCACTCCCACCGCGTCACAAGCAACGCTACATCGGTATCGAGTTGTTCTGCCAATTTCTTACGTTAGGAACCATCACAAAATAATATGATTTTGATATGATATTTAAGACTTTGAAGGCTGATATCTCGGCGTTGGGAAAGGACACCACTGTCACATTTGGCCATTGGCATTCTCTCTAATAGGGCAACATGAAAATTGAGCATTTTCCCCGTAATTCAAAATCGTGACGTCACACTTTCCCTCCGCATACACTAAACAACAACATCAATTAACTTTACGGAGGAGGTACGCATGGGCAACAACTTTGTCAATACTGTTTAATTAACCGTTATGAATACGTTCCCATAGATTGATTACAAGTTATGTTCATTAAAGAACCATTTAGCTTCCACCTGATAGCAAATTGATTGGACTCCTTCATCGGCCTGTCTCTAAAAACACCTGGCTTTTCTGAAAAGACGCACGTTTACCAAAGTGACCTGAGCTCATTAGTGGTTTAAACGGTCTTAACTAACAGAAAACACGTATTGGTTGAAAAGTAGACTTTGACCTGTCTGAATAACTGGCCAAGTGTAACTAAAGCACAATCAAAGTATTTTATTATACCATTGTGGTATAAGTAATAGGTGATCTAGTACAGATTTTGTGGTTTATGATGCAGTAATATCGATAAATGGGAGGCGTGTTTACCCAGCCGGTGGAGAGCTGGTCCAACGAGCAGAGGGTTGGTGGTTCGAGTGCTCGTTCGCACGTCAATCCGAAAATTCCTGTTGCAAAATCAGCAAGATGGTGGGTACCTAACATTAAGTAAGGAAAGGTAACGGTGGCGAGGAAAAGTAAAGGTAGCGAGGAACGGTAAAGGTAGCGGGGAAAGGAAGCAGCTGCCATGCAATTCTCTGCCATGTCGAATCTCCCAAGATAAATAGTAGTTTTGTCCATACAAGTAATCAGAGGGCACATATCTTACATTTATGATGAACAGAGATTTTCTCATCTGATATTTTACAAATAACTTCCTGCTAACTGATTAGCACACGAGGTCTTTTTCTTATACAACGCAGTACATTGTTCAGTGCTAATACCCTTTGTTGTCACATTAACCAATAAACTGTTCTGTGTAGTTCTTATCTCGTATGTGGTATACAATAACCATAATGGAATTTATGGCGTTCATTTCTGGGAAGGGTGAACCATTGATAAATCGTCCTTAACTCATAGGGCTAGGTTTACTCTCAGCAAATTGGACTAGCGATCTTTTTGCAAGGATTTCATTTAGTATCTATTGAAACAGATCATAACTCAGAATTTCAGAAATAACCCTTGGCTTGGATTTTTAAGCTTGCCTAATTAGTGCCTGGTCTGTTATTTGCTGTTGATTTAGGGTAGTTATGGTATTGTAACGTAGCTGTCGCACCCTGTGCAGGTTAGAGCAACTCTGTATCAGCGCACTCATATATATATATTTGTCTTTTTTATCCACTGGAGGAACTGTGATCTCTCTCACCATTCCTCAGTCACTCATTTCCCACTTTACACGACTTTTAATTTATACAAGTTACAGACCAATCACAGAACGCGTAATTACAAAAATTGATATAATAGGCTAAAAATAATCAAGGGGGAGGGGATGTGTTAGCATTTGATTCCACTGTCACTTCCAAACATTATACAAACCAATGTCGGTAAGAGAGCTCAGTTGTTTATGTGACATTCACTGTTATTTCAGAATTCCCGCTCTATTGTGTAAAGTGATGGTAACGCCCTTGTGGACAGGTCAAATTCGCCTGTACCTCCTCAACAATCAGCATAGTATCTGCTCCTCATGCGTTGATTTTAGTAATGACATTTCACGATGAATAAGGAATATGGATGATGATTCCCAAACGTTATTAATACTGCAAAATCCCACATTAATCAGAAGTTACCTGATCTGTCTTCGTAAATATTTGTAATACGTTGAAAGCGTTATGAATTCCTACGGTTTTGATGAAATATTCATCACTTTAATCATAATCATATTAATGTTTGCGTTCCTATTAAGTGTATGTTTAAGCTGTGACTAATGTTTGTTTCATCGCAGCCGTTGGTATAACAAATACTTGTGGAAACAGTGCTAGTTGAATGCATGATATGATTATATGATAATTACGAGCGAGCAAAACAAAACACCTCTCTACATCAGAAGACGGCGATTTTTCCAAAACCGGGTATTTATTAACCCGTAACAGCGTCCCTCAAATCACCACATGAATGGCAGTCAGTAGACAATGTTTTTTTTGTGGTGGCATACTCGATTTCGAGTGTAGCCTATTGCCCAGCCAGGGTACGCAATGTCCTGGGGAGAGAGCACATTTACAGGGGTGTTGTCACGTTGCCTTCCCCAACCGATAGTCTTTATATCGGGATAGGCGGGATTCGAACCCACAACTTATAAGTCCGATTCCTTAACCACTAGACCACGGCGGCTCTAGATAATTACCATGCGATTATCCCAACCTTTCCAAAACACAGAAGTCGCGTTTATTTAAGTACGTACTTTCATCGGCAAGCAGTACGGCTCCTACAAGTCATGATTCACCTCAAGGACTGAATGCCAGGTCCCATGCCAAAGTGAAACCACAGCAGCATCTGAAAAAAATAGTTTTACTTCCATCTAGGTTTAAGACCCACTGAAAATTACGCTTGTATACGATGTTGAACCTCAACAAGTTTGATAGTGCCAACTGTCATAAAATGCTTCCGTGATTTTCTGGTAAACTATCGCAAAAGTCCCTTGATACCTAATTTTGCTGGATAGTTTAAAGAAATTTAACTATAAAAATAAATTTAACCATAAATATAAAATTAGAATCTTACTGTTTTCAATTCCCTTGTCAGTGTTTTACTATGCTGATATTAACAGTTAGCAATTGAAGTTTACAGATTAGGATGTCATACTTTAATGCTATTTGTGTGAATCCTCTCCATACTATTTAATCCTCGATACTTCTTTTCAGGCTAGCGAGCAATACCGAGGGAAAGTGTGACGTCACAATTTTGAAAAGTTACAGATTGTTGAAAAGATTCTCAACAGTTCTGTTGCCCTGGTAGTAAGAACGTCAACTGTAAAATAGAGTGGGGAGCTTCTTACCAACACCGAGATAGTAGTTTTCAAAGT
>JAAAKL020002609.1:0-25476 GCA_010016065.2 Carybdea cf. marsupialis auct. non (Linnaeus, 1758) | reverse complement strand
CTGATTTAGAAGATGCATGCGAACCATTTCATCTGATCGATGAGGATCACGATACAGACAGTGATGATGATCTTGACAGATGATCTACTGCTATAGTTTTCAGATTGACCTCAGAAAGATTAAAATGATCCAAGTTTCCTGTTAATAAATCTGACGATCGTCTTGTATTCGACGAAAAGGACGACTGGCTGTTACTTTTTGACCATCTCTTCGAAGTTAGCGACAAGAGGTTTTCTTTACTGAGCATGTGTCATTGGGAACTTTCCTGGCGATCGTCGTGAAAATCTCCACTAGACAATGAAAAATTATCAGACGAATTGTTATCATTAGTCTGTCTCCCTATTTTCTCTCAATTTACCATTAAGGTATTCCTCTGTATACCCGATTCCAACCTCCCCTACGATTTTAAGTTACTAGTACGTCAAACATAAAGGTGCCTCGGCTACCCTTCCTCTTCACAGAGTTGTAGTAGGAAAATAAGAGCTATCCTTTTAAATATCAATCTACGGCGCTTCGTCACTACTACATCAGCTTGTAATCCACACAAATAACTCTGATCAGGTGCTCCAAACTCGTAGTTGAACGGCTTTTGAGGAAATGTGACACTCCTCCTACAGATATGACATATTCACTACAAACGTATTAAATGTTTGTTTTTTATAAATTTTTATTGTGTAAGAATTGTTCTTAAGGAGGAAAGAATAATATGAGCCCCATGAGAAGCACACGTGACGTTTTGTAAACCATACTACTGTGGTTTAAACTTCCTACATCACCAATACGATCTCAACCAAAAAGCAAAATCTTTATAAAAGGAAGATCCTCTGATCCCATCGTGTTAAGTTGTTATGAAATTGTTTCTTCCTCTGCATAAGAGTAAAATAAAACACTACTTTAGATCATGTTCACGAAAAAATCACTCTTTCTAGAAACGGTTGCAAGATATATGTTTTGGAGTGCGTTGTGCTTTACTTAGAGGCTGAAACTATTCTGCACCATACATCCTATACAGTCAAATATCGGCTAAAACTGTCAAATACTTGTTGTAGAAGAGTAGTTTACGACTTACATCAGTCGTGAACCTACACACTTGGATTAAACGATGTGCTCTCTGATAGATCTTTTGTTCGCAAGTTCAGCCGATGTTTTATAGAAAATGCAAAGTGGTGAGAACAGGTCAAGGGATTGAGAATTTGGCTTCGTGATCGTGCATTATACGATGCGCCTGGCCGCTTATAGTAACATTTATGTTTTGCAATCTAAAATATTTTATATTACCTAAAAATAGAAATAAACATGTAAGCCCCTACTTTGGATTAGGAACAAACGCAGACAAAAGCATGTTTAGCCCTTCACTTTACAATAAGGATCTGGGGTATTGCACTTTTAGAATTTTTACTTTTGTTTACTCCTCACCTTCTCCTGATAATTCATGGTAAGGCACTGCTGAAACATGTTGCAGATGATTATTCGTGAGTGCTTTGTGGAATCAAGTACGCTTTAAAGATAAGAAATAACAAGAAGTGAGACTCTTGAAAAAACGTAAGTCTGACTCCATCCTTTAAACTTAGTCATCAAAACCAGCTCGTTATGGAGCTCATTAATTCCCTTTCGTCTTACTCTCTTTTATTTAAATGCATTGAAGTACTACATTTTTTCAATGTGTAAAGGTAAAGGAGGATGTTTCAATGATAGCCTATGTCGTCTTTTTTTAAAGACAGCCTTGGTTCATGTACAGCCAATATAACTTCTGTTGTTGTTGGACGCATTAAACTATGCATGTTTTGTTTTGTATTTCTGTGCTTTGAGATAGTTAGGGATGAAGAACAGGTATCAATGTTTTTTAAAGATTAATGAGCTAAAGAGCAATGGATGTGGTCTTTTTAAGCACTTGTGAACCTTCATCTTGAAGAACTGTAGTGTTGAAAAACTTTCTCACGTTTATGTGAAAGCAGTGTAGATTTGAAAAAAGCAGTTATTACTCTCAGTAACTGCTCATGCCGCCTCTATTATGCTCTCATAAATGCAAAATCCGATTGCTTTTGAATAAATCAGCGAATCACCGATACTGATATTCGTTTCAAAACGTTTCAGTTCTTAGCTTGAAATTCGGTTTCTTTATGTACACCTATACGAAATGAAATGAATGAGATCTGAAATAAGAATAAATGAGAAATAAGACGGTTTCAGCTTTGATTGGATGCATTTGTGAGGCTCTAATTAAGTAAATGGTATGTTCTAATGTAGGAACTCCATGCTAAATCTCAGAATAACAATGGTAAGCAGAACTACAAGTACCGCGAAAGGTCAGATTGTTTGCCTTGACCTGAAATACTTGGCAACATGGAACCCTGCACCGACTTAAGTACAGGTTTACTTCAGGCAAAGGTCACATAGAGGATCTCTTCATTCATTTGTCAAATCTTTAAAATCCTTTGTCATGTGGGCTTACATTTGAATAGAATCAGCGGCATCTTTAGTGACTCGGACGCGGTTTGAAATTAAGGGACCAGGGGGCTAGAGTGCATTTTGCTCTGGAAAGAATTGATTTTCTGATAATATTGAGTCAATGTGTTGGTTTCGTCATTTTATGTCAAAAAGCAATCGGTCATCTAAAATTTGCAAGTACGATTGATAAAGTAGAGGGGCGATGTATTCCACCCTCTAGCGACAGAGACCCTGATCTACCTGATTTTGTTACACATACGACGTACAACCATGTTTATTGAGGCCCCATAACAGAAAGCAGCTCAATATACACAGCTGGAACTAACAGGATGCCCTCACTACCAATATGTACTACCATGCTCCCCTCAACACTTGATTGCAAATGAATTTCTATTATTAAGGCTCCATCTGTTATTCTCAACTAATTGTCTTAACGCTCAGGTGATCACATAAAGTAAGGCATTTTACTTCCTGCCATTTATTGCCATTCATATCAAGTTGTATAAACATGAAGAAAATTTACTTAAAAAGATATAAAAAGCGATTTTTGATTTTTAACCTTTACTTTAACTTTAGACCTTGACGTTTGCGGTGGTTAATCTCTGAAGCTAAAGAGCAGTGGCTGTAGTCATGTCTTCTCTCTGGGTATTGATCCTGGGCGCGCAATTGGTAATCACAACGGCAAATGGTAAGCTTTTTGTATGTTTTAAGTGGTTTTATTTCTGTTCATATGATTAGTTTTTTGACTTTCAAGCATATATTTATTTATTGTGTACTTGGGAGTGGTTCAGATATTTGCATCAGTTAAAAGATCAGATAGATGAGGCTCCAACACCATGGAGTGACTGTATGTCTATTGGGCAAGGTAACTGCAAAAATGCTTCAGGAGAAAGGAAAACTTTTCTGTGAAAGACGTTATGTAAAAGAGCAATGCAACGGGCAGTAGAAAAAGGAATCCGTGACCAAATAACACATGACCAAATAAATTGTATGATCGAAAACCTCAATTATAACATAATTATGCGAATCAAACAGTTTTATTCCATAAAACAGAAAAAATTGCTTAGTGGTGGAGCAAAGGTACCTTATAAAACTCAAGTAGATGCAAATAGAAGACTGCAGTTATGTATATATGCTCCCAAAATTTAAGAAGGTGCTTCCTTATAACGTCTTTAAAAATACACTACACTTATAGAAGCTTAATATTACTGAAAAAAATACCAGAAGTGATCTCTTCCTTTCTGGTGTCATTATAATTTGCCATGCACTTTTTTAAACTTTAGTATGATGCAGCTGTTAATTTTTTATTACATGTACACCACAAAGAGAAAATATGTGGCTTCTGAGCAGTATGTACAAAAGTGACTTCAATATCGGCCGTCAACTATATGCAGAGATCCCTCGGAATTGAAACATAAAAGTCAAACTTAAATCACGAGGACATGTTTAATTTTTCTATAAAACCTTACATTATGTGTAGCCAAGAGATGATAAAGATTTATTGAATAGGAAAGAATTCGTTTAAAGTTGCAACGTTAAATTTCACCAGATCAACAACGTAATGTAATTGAGAAAAAATATGACACAATATATGACCAAGGGAACATTAAGTTGTTTAAAGAACAAGTCAAGCAATGGTCTTTAGGTAATGGCAATGACCTTGTAGAGTATATTCAATTAAGATGCCTCAGCCCCAAAGTTGGGCATGGAACAGTCTTAAAGCACGCACTGCTCATCTCGGTGACTTAAGAATCTTCGACGCTTTTGATTAAATTACTGGGCTTGCTGAGTTGATAACCCTTCTTACCTTAGCTTCTTAGCACAACTCCAGTCCAATCTCAAGTGTCTATTGCTTCATTCAGCATATTTGGTACATTTTTAAGGACCCCGTAAGGATACGACCCTTAGTAAACGTTGGCACTACAGTCTCGAATGAACCCGAGGTGATAAATTTATACTGCAATTCCAGTACCAATGAAACAGCGTGCTTCCAAAGTTAACCCGTACTACCACCGTTTTCAAATATAATGTTAACATCATTATATTCTCAAGACGACACTTCGCCAATGCATCGAAGCTTGATTTATTCAGTTTGAGAAAATTTCGAAGAGAGGAAAATTCATTTTAAAACATGACTTCTACTGTAAATTCTAACTCTGCTCCCCAATATTACCTGAGAGTATCTGTGTTTAGCTTGTACCTTGCGACTCTACATCTTTGCCATACTCATAACCCGTTTTAAAATTTTTGTGACCTGTTTTATTATTACCGGGTACCAGTCCCGTTTTCTATATCCGCTGTTAAATATGGCACCTGAGATAATGCTAACTTTCGATTTATTGCTGCCATAACTTCCGAATCCAGTGTTTCATATGACCACGTGATCATTAGGGTTTTTTTTATTGTGCACTCAGATGACTGCGGTGTGAGCACTGTCAAAACAGGCAGAGTTATAGGAGGACAAGATGCTAAACCTGGAGAATGGCCTTGGCAAGCTGCTCTATTTCATCAAGGCTCGTTTTCGTGTGGAGGGTCCTTAATCAGGTACGATAAAAGCTTTATAAATAGGTGGACTTTTTAGTAAAGTATCTTTACTAGGGTTTAAAAATGAGATGGATGTAAAGTTCTAAGCGACAGGTTTTAATTTACACCCATAAACAATATGCTATTAACCTATCCCTTGCATCTCTATTGCTACTATAGTACCGTTATTTCCTGTATTTCATTCAACTGTAATGGGCAGGAGTGATTAATGAATGTGTTTAAAATTCTTTAACTGCAACAATATTTAAGAGCGTAAACAAATAGAAAGATCTAGGTATACTCAGAAGCATGAAAGCCAAGCTTTGTTAACCCTCTGTTTCCCTGTGATAAAATGGGTTTATAATAAACGTTTTCTTCAGGAGGTAATAGTATTATATTTTGTGATAATACGTAGATCACTTTAGACGTTTATATGATGTAAACAAATAATGATTGAAGTATTACACTCCAAGACAAGAATACCTATTGACAATGATTGTACAATGTGGCAACATTTGGAGGTAAAGTGCTAAGCCATATGTAGAGAATAAGGCGTACGTATACAGAATGTATGATATCATTGACACTGTTCCACACAAGAACGTTGTAGTATTCTATTTTACTCGTCAGACCGTGCAATACCAAATGAACGCCCCTGGTAGTGGCTCGAGTCGCAGAGTTCAATGTTTTCTTTGTTAACGAAAGAAATATGTAAGAGGTGCATTGGTGGTTTTAACGTTGCCATCTGTGTGTTTTTGTGTATGTTTTATTAACATGCCTGCCTAGTATTTAACAAATTATCTCTTCCTAAGACATCAATCAAGATATTATTAACAGCCTCAGTATAATAATAAGGGTTGCAAAATGCTTGGGTACTGACTGAATTGGGCCTAATTTAAGGTCTTGTGAGTTTCATGAATAACACCTTATATAAGAAGTCTTTTCCATTTCTCTTTATCTCTGCTTTCTACGACCTCGGAGTAGTTTTAAGACATACTACTGTCTGTTTGAAACGAATGTTTTCCCAGATGTATGGAGTCAAGGTGAACAAACGCTAAATGCTCTGTGCATATCTGTAAGTTGTCGTGGTACGTTTTCTTGCGTATTAGCCATAACTTAACATTGCTGCAGTGTCTCAAAACGTCTACTCCATCTACTCCAACACTAGTAGTCTGTTAATTTTCTTAGTGATGAGTCACACGTAGTAATAACGATTCAGTCAACAATTGCTATGAGTGGGACGTTTCCCTTATAAAATTTTTATTTAGTAAACCAAATGTCATTTGAGATTTTCGTGCCAAAGTCTGATCGTTTTGCAAAAATCCCTCGTGTCATTATCAAAATCATAATGATGCTAAAAGATCTTTATAACGGCAGTAAGGAATCAATGTATATATATTTTTGGAATCACATACGTCTGGATCCAAGGTGATACGATCTTTTTCTACTGAATCATGGCAGAGGTTCCAATCCTTCAGTCCCTCAGCCTTTCTTCAGCCTCATTCCCTGTTCTCCTGTGATTTCAGCAAAGGGGGTATTGCATGTTGTGGATGGATTTCACAGCTCGTCCTACAATATCTGTTTACTCAGCGTTTATTTTTCTTACTGCTGGTTTGGTTTCGACAACGATTTCAGTTTCTGGGCTGCTCTGTTCTGTCAATTTGTCCTCTAAGGTTAATCATATATTGCTGATTCTGTTCCATTACAACATCGACCGCTTTGAGTCACTGCAATTAAAAAATAACCATTCCTCCACCTGCCTTATCAAAGTTGCAACCTTAACGTGGCTAACTCTTTGAAAATATAACAGCTATAGACGGATAGTGAGTGATAAATCACTATTGGATATAATTTATGCGTCAGATATTGAGTAGCAGTTGTTTGCCTTATACGCACTACATATACACTCTCAGAGCAGACCAAGTTGTCTATGGCACCACTTGAATTGTGAGGTTTATTTTCTGAAGCAGGTTAAAACATAAAAACATAACTATTAATAATGAAGTAGTACGGAGTATTAAAGTAGTATTAGACTAATGATTGCTAAATATAATCTTTTCCGGCTGGTTATTTTTAAATGATAATAAAAAATAGTTTAATAGTTTCTTTACTAAAACGAGAACATTTTTACTATTTTTATGTAACTTTTCAAAAGAAGTATCCAACTGTCAATGCCACAAAACATACACAACCTCTTATCCTCTAATATAATACAATCCTACATATCAAAAGTGATTTTAAAGATAAAGTTGGGGTTTTTTCGTGATTCAAGGTTTCCAGCACTTCAACACTACCCTGCAAATTTTGCAATGTTTATCCCTCATTTGGCTCTTTTTGATCGACCCGTATGCAAGTTCTGAATATATCAATCGTCTCCAATCTTCTTTGTCCAGTGTTATCCTTTCTCTTTTCTTCGTATGTATTTATTTCCCAGCTTAAAACCATGCGACATCATTGTCCTCTTTTCACCTCTTGATCTATCAGCTACTCAACTTTCTTTTCCCAATAGTAATCATCAGTAATCTTATAATGTGTAGTGTACATCCTTTCGAATAAGGCCTTCCCGTGTGTTGCATTTTCTACAGCTATCCCGGCTTTAGTTCTTCACTCTGCCCGTATAAATTTTTTTCTCCTTTTTTTCCACATCCATAACATGAAAGCTGTCAAATCTTATTTCAGCCTTCTTTACGGTCTACCGTGCTTTTTGCGTAAGACTATCTACTGCATCGACCAAGATGCAATCCAAGCTTAATTGATTTTTACTCTGTATGTCTTAATTTGAAGGATGTGGTTTTTTTAAACACAATTGTCAGATTTATTAACCAGACAAGCGTTAAATATATCAAGTTTTCTTGCTATTTTGCGTCTATCTTCAGCTTTTCTCTTTATTTACAACAAAGATCTTCATAGGCCTTCGATAACTATGAAGAAGGAACGTTAACTCCCCACATTTTCTGAAATTGACTTTCGATTTTGACTTTCTTACAGACCGGACTGGGTACTGACCGCTTCCCATTGCACTGAAGGCAACCTAAATGCAGCTGATTATAAAGTGTATCTTGGTGGACATGATATAAACAAGGCCACAGAAAAAGACAGGCAAGAAATTCAAGTAAAGAGGATTATCATGCATGAATCGTATGACTCTGGCACAGTAAACAATGATATTGCTCTTTTGCAGCTAGAAAAGCCTGCAATATTAAACAAAAGAGTAAGAAAAGTTTGCTTACCAGAAAGCAATAAAAAAGTTGCCGGCAATACGATGTGCTACATAACAGGTGAGTGGGTAGTGTAACTGTTCTTAAGCTTCTTATTACCTTTTCTGTATAGGATATATAGATGGATACTCCCGTCGATACGACGTATGAGTTCTTAACTGTTCGATCAGCTGAGAAACCTAGTCTGTGAACTAGAGTGAAATAGGGTGAGTAGACCACAGTCACTTGTACCCTTCACATGTTCTTCAAGCATGTTCAGCGTGACACACATGTGACAAGGCTGGGCTGTCCAAACACAGGTACAATCCATCCGACGGGCTTCTTGAGTTTCCGTCTCCCCAATTTCCCTCACATGGACTGGGTGGGCCCCGTGTCTATGGAAAAGAGAAATTGTCAAAGCTTCCCAGAGCTGGAATCGAACCAGGGTCGGCGGTTTTCAAAGCAAGCTTTTAGACCACACGGCCACACGCTCCACATAGGATATATAACTGTCATCATAAAAACTACATTGGTGATTGTTATAATTACTTCATGATAAAGAAACTAAGAATCTGTAGCATATTCGCTGTCAGCCTTCAAGATTAACTTCTTCTTGCATTTTAAGACGCATGGCCCATAGAAACTTTAAATAAAAATTGCCATTCGGAGAGTTGGAAATGCCCTCTAGATTGGAAGCGTGTTTTAAGCTTTAAGAATGCTAACACTTTTGAGAAATAAATTGATCATACAAAACATAACTACGGTCAGTTACATTTCCGGAAGCCACTATACTATTTCTTTTCACAAAGGAATATGAAAGAAGTGGAAAAACTATTCTATTTGAAAATACTACGTGTCTGCAACATTTCATCTTTGCAACACTAGTATATCGTAGATAGGACATTTCCTCTGCCTGTGAATTGCGATGACTTTCAAAAATTCTGTTAGAATAACTTAAACACCAAAAACTTATATAGTATTTGGTCTAAGACCTATTTCGGACGTAGAACTTTTTACAAGTCGTAGATAATAATAATTTAGGTTGACTTAAATGCATAGATCTATAGTTGATTGAGACGTCTACTATAAATGTCCCAAACTTGATATCAAATACTTTGAATCACACCTGCTTTTCTAACAAAGGAAGCATGGGGAAAAGTGATAAAATGTGGATTTTCAGCTTGGAAGAATCCGTTTACAGCCTAAGACATGGACTTCTACAGTACAACTGGTTTGAATTGTGAGAACATGAAAAGCTAGCAGTCTTAATTATTGGATTAAGTGCTAATGGTTTGGTCGACCTTGACACAAATTACAGAGCTAAACTAATTTGTATTGATCAAATATCGACTAGACTCAATGAAAATCAGTTTTCCAAAGAGCGAGACCCATGCGAGGAAAATTAATTAGAGATGTCTTTTTCTTCTTCTCCTGGTTGTCAACTTGCGTTGATCAGGGCACACACCCGTTTCCACTCCTTTCGATTAAATCTCCTGCCTCCATTCCTCGTAGCTCCAATTTCATTTAAATCTCTTTAGAGAAGTCAATGTGGATCAACTTCCCTGTTTCAGGAACCAAAGCCTTTAACAGTTATATTCTAGCAAATCCTCATTTAAAATATATCATAACATGCATTGCTAAAGCCTTACAAATACAACTTATTGTTACTGCGTACCATAAAGTTATAGGAAAGTGATCACTACAATATCGCTTTTCGCCATATTCGAATATTGTCAAAGTGCTATCGCCTAACGAACCCCAATCTCCCCTGGGCAGAGCAACTGTACTAAAAAGTACAAACAGATCGTCTGAGAACTATAATCTATGTAAGGCAAGATCATATTTGCTCTCCATATTTCTTTACAAAATTTTGTACTAAAACTCGGAGTCTATAACTTATGTACTCTGTTAAACTCAAAACTCTGAAACTCTGACCCTCAGGGCAAAAGTGATTATCTTAAGAATTATCATGGGTGTAAACTGATACTCAACTCCTTTCCAGACTACTTCCAGAATAGCAACTATTAATCTCAGTATAGAAGTTTCTCAAATGCTAAAACTGCCTTAACTGCACTAATACAAAATTATGTAAAATCAAAGACGAAAACAAATGCTTTTTGCTCTCCTCACCTTTTCTAGCCTAACTTTTCTAACCTTGCTTTATTTCTCTTTTCATAGGCTGGGGGATGATTTCTATTGATAGCAATGTCATCCCTATTTTACAAGAAGCTGAGTTGCCGACTCTTTCAGACAAAGATTGCCAAGCAAGATCAAATGGTATTACTCCGCAAATGTTGTGCGCAACGTACAAAGGAAAACGTCATAGCGGATGCATGGGAGACAGTGGAGGCCCTTTGGTTTGCAGAGATTCAAAAGGAAAGTTTGTACTACAAGGCGTCGTATCCTGGGGACCTCAAACGTGTAACTCAAAAGACCATCCAACCGTCTTTGCGAGAGTAAGCGAATTCGTCGATTGGATTGATAAAAGGATCGCGAACCCTGGGAAAACACCTGAAAAGCCTACACCACCACCTCCTGAACAAGGTTAGTTATATAGAGGATTCAGATAAAATATGATAATGACGGTTAACGTCATTAACTAGCAAGAAAGTTGGGGTCCAATAATTTCGAGCAACTAATTTCTGGGAAGTATTTCGATGCCAATTTTTAAAGTATGAGGTGACTTTAGTACATATATTTAATAGAGCCAATTTTTCGGCCGTTTTTTTTTAGTTATTTGCGTAAGAAAAGTTTTATTATTTTAGATAGTTTTCGTCAGATACTGCTTGTCAAATGTTTTAGAGTGAAGAGGAAATACAAGACATTTATATTATAGGAGTAGAATGCAGTGAATCTAGTGATCTGGGTTAGTTTTTTCTCTCTTCTTGTTTTCCTCCCTCTCTCTAGATAATTGTTGGGACTAGTGTCTGATAGAAACTGCGGTCCATAATAATTCTACTACTTAAGATCATTTTAATTTATGCATTGAAAAAGAATTTTGTTGACGGAAACAATTTTAAACATATCAAAGTTCAAACTGCAGCATTTGGAACGTGGTTTAAAACTAAAAATGTTACGACTGTATGAACTATTTTGTAGAGATAATTAAATTTATTCCAGAGGGATAAAATAATGTAAGTCAATTATTTCCTTAAACTGATTTAAACTTGCATCTTTGCTTGATACAACTGTTCACAGATTTCTATAAAGCCGAGCATATCAGTTTGGTTGACAGTTTATATGAAAGATGGAGATCGAATGTTCTGAAGGTAGAATTTGATTGGTCAACAATACGTTACTTGCGTACATTTTAGAATACTATATCTTGAATTTCGTTGACAAAATGTCACCAGAAAAGTAGACACCGTTTCCTAACCAATATTACTTACTGATGTACTTATTCATATCAGGTAATGGGGAGAAGTGAGACTCGCGTACAGGAAGAAACAGTCGTCAACAATATGGCACAATCTGTTAATGTCATCAAAACTTTAGTTACTCCTATTAGATAGTCATTATGCATTCTAGTAGAATGGTTTGTTGATCAATATGGTTCCGAGATCGCACAGACTTTAGGCTTTGTAAAACCATCATGCTCAAATCGATATACTTGTTACCTTTATTAATATCGAAAGAAGTGCATCTAGTAAAGGATAGCTGCAACTCCTATTCAAACGATTCATGATAGAAGAAAAACAAATTGTGTTCTATACTTCAATAGTCTGAAGAAAGGCAACATAAAAAAGCTTTCAGTTGTCCTATAAATGCGTTGTTCCTAACTTGTAGAAGAAAGCCGAATATTATCTGATAATAAAATCGAGTATTGAAGATGTTTGTTAATTGAAAAGAGATATAGTTTTCAATGCTGCACTTCAACTGGTGGAAATGACGAGTTATAAAGATATGTTAATTTGGGTTAGTGTACATGAAGCTTACAATCCTATATTGAGACTTCCGAAGGAGCTTTTCAAAGTCTTTTCTTACGTAAGAAAAGTTCAACTTGTACAATATTGCCATTAATACTTGGGTTGATTATTCTCTTTCTTATTTTACAATACAGAGAAATGCAAAAACCAAGTAGAGGACTGGTTTTGTAAAAGTATAAATGTAGCTCGAGAGTGTGCCGACTTGGGGGAAATTTGCCCTGTTCAATGCAAGAAGTGTTGAAAAGTCTTCTAGTGGAAAGTAGCTGTCTCTACAGTTAATGTATGAAATTCTATCTAACAAGAAAAGACAGTTTATGGAAATACAGATAAAAAATGAGGCAGCACGTACTGAATGGAAGCCCCGCATCCGGAAGTAATTTTCACACTTGAAAAGGTGTAAAATGGAAAGTATCAATCTAATTAATATAAATTCCAAGAAAACCCCTTAGAACATCGTTTCCTTCTTAAGAGGAAAATTACTATTATCAAATATAAAGTATATTTAGAGATGGCAATTTCGTTATCACTCTATTTGTATGAACTAGCACTTAAACGTGAAGAATATAAACTTGAAGCTAGATCATGAGAAATAGACTTTAGACTTCACAATAAATGTATAAGGCAATTCTCACCATACGATCCAATAAACAAAATATCCTGTACAACTATGTATTTAACTTTCGGTTTCTTGTAAGACAGACAGTGTTATCCTCAAGTTTTTCTTTTCTTATCGTGTCGCTCTTAACAATGGTAAAGAAAAATACAACGAATCGAGGTTTGCTTAAACAACCTACTCCTTTCATTTTATCTATAGGGGAGGAAGGGGCATTTTACAGGATTTTTAAAATTTCAACTTAGAAATCACCATATTATGGGTCCCGTTTTAAGACCCGTAATGTAAAGTATAATTCCTCATTTTATGTCCCTAGGCGTAGAGAGGACACTTGTTTTATAGGAAAGTCATTTCTACAGTAGCTAGTAAAATTATTGCATGCAAAATCGCACTTGGAGTTTCTGGGGTGAATGATTCAAAAGTATTTATTTAAGAATTGAATTTGGAAGCATCATGAAGGGAAACTGTTTTGTTTTTGTTTTCAATTCTTTAGCTGTTTATTACTTTAGCTCTACAAGGATATAAAGAATAACGGAGTTTTATGTCTTACGGTAATGCTCCCAAGCAAAATTGCTCAGGCATCAAGCGTTGACAGTAATAAATTAATCAAAGCTCGAACACGTTGCACACGTTTACGGTTAGCGTCTATTTCCTAGTTTAAAAAATCATTCAAAATTGATTTATCAATAACGAGTCCAATCAACTAGCAGGACAACGTTAACCACAGGGTCGAAGTAATTAATCAATAAGCACAAGTGATGTCTATTGGCCTGGAGGTTCAACACTGTGGCTTTTACAATAATAGTCAAATTTCATCATCTCCTAAATCTTACAACTTAATGTCACTTCATGCATATGCAAAGAATCATACTCCAAGTCGGATAAGTAAGAACATTTTCGAGAATTTAAAAATTAAGCTTTATGAAAAGCATCAATCACTTCTTGTACAGTAACAAAGCCATGCTGCCATGCGCAGTGGAGCACATGTGGAGAGGTTGGATGATTTCTTTGTGATCATTTATGACGTCGAGTTTCGGTTAAGTACGATATCAAAATACTTCTAGATAGGCAGAGAAATCCTTAAACGAGGACCTACGAAGTGAAGTCACAATGCATGAATATAATCTTGGCGATAGATTATCACACATAGACTTGCTGTATCAACGCTCTTCATTTAATCGTATTATGAAACAGACAAAAATAAAACAGAATTTCTGGCATACCGCCCAAAAACACAAGAGGTGTTGAGTATCTAGTTGCCATCGAGCACGCCTAATTTTAAGATCAAAATAATTACGTCGTAAAAAAATTACTTACGGAAGACGTCTGGATAATCAAAGTAAGAATTAATAAATTTACAATAAACGAGAAGAGACACTGGTGAAAAGCGAAAATGTCAACAGCGGGACATTTTCGCTTTTTACTAGTGTCTCTTCTAACTTGCTGTCTTCAAATCCTCTCTTCTCTATAATTTCTATCTTCAATAGGCTGTGGACAGTTTGATGGCCAGTTGGTTGTCCTTCAATGGTCAAGTCACATGGCGTGGAGAGGCTGGTTTCCAGAATTGCGTAGAGCTGGATGTGATGTCCACCGGTGGAATATCTGGAGCTAATGTGGCGGCTAGTGAAAAGTTAACCATGTTATCACAGGGTCACCATAGCTCAGTTGGTCGACCATCACGCCGCGAATGCGGGTCCCGGGTTCGAATCTTGATTGTGACATTTTCGCTTTTTACTAGTGTCTCTTCTAACTTGCTATCTTCAAATCCTCTCTTCTCTATAATAAAAGAGAACTAAAACTTTTGGTCAATATGGCCAAATCCTAGTGACCCACCAAAATACATGATGATGTCACTGATCGTCATAACATCATCAATTAGCTATGCATCTTATTAGTTTGGAACATTGTTCTCCTGTCATCTCACAAAGTTTCAAGGCTAAAACTACAATAGATCTTACGATTTAGGGGATGGAATCCGCCTGTACATCCGCCGGTACAGAAATACCCCATATGGAATAGGATTGAAAGTAAGCATGTTGACGCTAAATCTTGTAATCATATAAATAACGCAAACGAGTATGCAAATAAAGTCAAGGAAACCACATGAGAAGAAAAATGAAGAAGGGACATAAAAAAATAAAAGCAAAACGGATTTTTTTGCAAGTAACCAAGCAAGTAATTTACTCTTCTTTGACATTAAATAATTAAAAAAAAAATGACAAAGACATTCTTTGCAACCAGGAAAGAAATTTACTCCTCTATTACTTCCTTGTGTGTTTGGTATCTTGGCAATTTTTCTTAATAGAGCAACAGTAACCAACCGCCGTACATCCCATCAGCCTTGATATTGCCATTAAATTACTCTAACATCCAGGTGAACCAGTTCACCTTGTTCATCACTTATGTCATGTTGCCTGGGAATCTGTCCAAGTGACTGAACAAAAATGAATTTTATTGCTCATATTGCAGCCCATTTCCTGGAATATTTTTAACATTCTTCATTTTCCAGACTAAGCTTCAGTTTCTCTCACGTAGACCAGAAAAAGTTTGCCAACAGTGGCAACGCCGGGTATCCTGCCTGTCATGGCAGGAAACTAGTTTTCAGAGCTCTGCTTTCCCAATCCTCTTTCCCTATTTTCCATTCTCCTGTTTTTCACTTTGTGATTCAATCGATTTACCAGCGTATTCCCTATTCTATTTCCCTTTCTCAATTTTATACGATTGCGGTCACCACACCCTCCCTGTTTTAGTGGACAATGACTATCACTTGTTACCATAGTTACTCAAGTCTGTGACATTTGTGTTGTTCTGCTATAACCTCAGTTTTATCGGAGTGCTTAGCTAGGACGTAACACAAAGTTGAATCGGAAAAGAAAGAGACTCGATACGTTAAATATAAGATTTACGAGGAACTTTCACTACTTTTACATTTTATAGTCATTTAGTCATCTTAGTTTGTATAATCAGTTTAGTTTGAAGATCGAAGGTTCATCATACAACTTGTGTTCTTACTAACGGGTGCAAGGAAACACTCCACCTTCCCTGATCCGACACCCGAATTACCTCTGCTATCCACATTTTTCCGGTGTGCAAACTGTGCGCGTTTAAGAACACACAGTTTGCTGGTACACTGTGGTTCTTCTCTGCCCGGCAGAGATGAATTGACTAAAATCCGACCATACCATTGGCTTTAAAAGTTTCACGCATGCGTACTTTCTTAATATTATTGCATCAATTCGTCTTGCCCTCACTTTTCCGATAAAAGCCTTAGTGATCGCGACCTCGTCCCCTGTGATTTTATACCTCGCAGACAACAGCAATTTCATGCCCATGGGTCAGAAGCAGGCCTGACAATCTTGTGTTTTCTTTTGTTTAGCCAGACACATAAGCTGCGTTCACACCGAGGCGGTTTTGAGTGCGGTTCCAAAAGTTCAGGTCGGTTCAGGCAGAGTAAGATTTTTCATAACCGTTTTCAAAACGGTTTTCAAAACCGTTTTAGCCAAATCGGTTAAGGAGTAGGTTTTAAAACTATTTTAAGACAGAGAACCGATTTTGAATAAACCAAAACTTGGACATAGAGGTCTTCAGTTTATGACGTTTCCGAGAAATTCAGAAATGCCATGAATACTTGCTTTTTACGTTATTGCGCAGAGGAGGTTAATAAATCGCACAGTAGAGGGAAATAAATTGCATCACTTCCCCCTAGAATTAGAACTAAATATTCCCCTAGAATTAGAAATAAATATTCGGCAATCTTTCTATCCATTCCATTCACGTAGGAAAATAAGCGTAAAGAGCCTTGATACATTTCGATTTTAAAAAATGGCATCGAGCAGTAAACATAGCACGATCTGGCAATATTCAGAGGTCTGACTGTAATTTTGGAGAAGTACAACCAACACAGTTAGTCTGCAGCTTTCATCCGCTATCTTGTCTTGGGCAAATAGCATAAAAAGGGTTCTCAGTCTGAATCGTTTTCAGAACCGTTCTCAAATCTCTTTTGCTTTAAAACGGTTTTGAGTAAAACGGTTTTGAGGACCGATCTTGGTTTGAACGGAGCTAAAGTCAGCTAAAGAAAATTTGAATCAGTTTACTGTGTTGGAAGTTGATCAAAGTAAAGTCAAAGGTGAGTATTCATAACGTACCCGGTATTCAGCTTTTGGGAAATTGTGTGGTTGTTCTTAGCATTACAAGTATGTCGGAAGAGGATATTGTTCAGAACCTGCTTCATTATCCATAATCTTCATTGAGCAGGGCTTACAGACTGGCAATCGAGAGTTCCAGCGTGGCTGGTGTGCTAAGAGAGTCCGGCTTTGTGGAAGTAAGAGTGTTACAGGTTTATTCTGTGGGCCTTGCCTCTTGTTTAAGGGAAACAGCAGTAGCAAGACTTGGGTAGAAACTGGCTATCGTAATAATAGAACCATTATTTTTTGATAGCAAGAAGCATGAAGTAGAGTGAAGTAACCTTTATGTGCTAAAAGGACAGCACCCACCCTGAGTAATAAAGAGTGCTGTTTGTAAATGAAATATGACAAAAGGAAAGTCAGTTGTAATGTTAAAATCAAGTTCTCTACAACATATTTCCTCTTTCGATCTTTTCTTTTACTTTCTACTCTTGAGAACAAGTTATTGGAAGTCAATTCTTTGTACTTTTCAATATTTCTTTTTTCAATTCATTACTTGAGTTAGGTGGCCAACTATTTGAATGTGTGACGATGCTTGTCTAGCAAGGAGATTTGAATCTTGATGAACTTCTACTGGGGCATTCTTGTTTTCATGAGGAGGACATATTGTTTAGCTTACTTTCACACCTGTATCTCTTCTTCACACCTGCCCTTTTTCTGAAAAACTCCTGCTTCAGTGAGTGGGTTGGCATCCCATGATACCCCTGCCCTTGAGCAGCTAATACAGGTGGTATGACACTGATGTCTGTAAAGACCACCTGGGGGACAGGAAGCCTGTAACATTTTCTTTCTGTCAAGTGTTACCAGTCTGTATGCTTTACTGTATCATATCTTTCCCTGCAGCCTGAACAGCTCTATAAAAAGAGCCCCATCCTTCTGCATAGACACGTGAAACACTGTTAAACTGAGTCACAAATTGTTAAAACTACGTTTTGAGCAGGACAGTCCTTTTCAATGGTAAGAGATTTTTATGATAATCGTGGTGATTTTGACGTGTTGTTCATGCCAATGATATCATGGAAAGACCATCTCAGGTAGTCTAGCACATTCCAAGATTCAATCATTCTCCCTATGCCCCAACCATATGGACCATCAGGCTTATATTATCTATATTTGTGCACCTTACTATGAACCATCCGGTCTACATTATCTTATTTGCCTCCTAAAATCAATACCGGTAAACTTCAGCACGCCCGGGTACTGTGCATTAATGACATTAGCCGGCTACTGCTTGATTTTCCTTAAATAATGAGACCTGTTTCTTGATGAATAGGGCAAGGGAGGCAGCAAAAGGGGGGAATTCTCCCAAATGGTGGTTCTAATGTTAGTAGACCATAATGCACTTATTTCAATGAGCATAATGCACACAGTAGTGGCATAGTGGTAGAGTGTCAGACTCACACTCCCGGAGGTACTTTGCTCTGTCATCTGCTCTCGTGAAGTGGGAAACTATGTTTCGAGAGATAGGACAGAGGGGGGATTACATGCATGAATAGCAAGAATAGCAAGAATAGCAAGCGTAAAAAGCATGAAAAGTAAGCATAAAAAGTAAGCATGAATAGATTGTCATCCGAAAAGAAAAAAGTAACCGGTTCCTAGAGGTGGCTTCGGCCTTGATCAGGGTGAATACAATAAAAAAAAAATTAAAAAATAATGGTTGGCATGACTTCGTGCAAGGTGCTAGCTTCGCCACTGTTTCCCGAGGGTTTTTAAAACAGTCGTCTTCTTTGTTAAGGGCTTTTTCGAATTGCAATTTTCTTAAAGTACTTTGAAAGCAAACCCACTTCTTATGTTGCTCCTCTTCACCTCAGAAATATATTATTTCATCAGGAAGCAACAACAGGACTCTTTTTCACATTAGTGTCAAAAATATAATTTGGTACTTCATTGTTCATCTCGTTTACTCACCAGAACATGTCGGCTGTTGTTTGTGTAAACATTGCTAAGCTACCTATCCCCAAGTTAGTGATTTAACTTACTTTCATATTTTAGTCTGGAGACGTAGAAAACGTTTTTCTAAATCAAGGAAATTTTGTAGGTCTGCGACAAGATCTAAGCTTTAGTGACATCTTGCAGCTTAAACTCGAATTCCTACTCCAGCTTACACGTATCCGTTCAGTTTCTTCTGGATATCATAGTTACTATTTCTTATTTTCTTTTATTTAGAGTGCTAGTTTAATTTAAACGGGAATTCTTTTGTCAAAAACAGAAATGTCTTTGTAACAGCTCGCAAAAGTTGCTTAACTTATACAGAGATAGATTCAAACCCTGTTTGACACAGAGCTGGAGACGACATTATCTCTTCTTCAAACGTCGCTCTTGCAACGACTGCCAGACTTGTTACATATTGTTCTAGCGTTAAAGCAGGTATTCAAACATTGCTTACGAAACTTCTAAATCTTTTCCTTGAATCTTCTCATTTTCTACTACTCGTAACTCGTGTGAAACATTTTTACCTGATGACTACCTAGAAATGTTATTGTGATATACAGTATCAATTTTTCTCCTTTTTCTTCTGGGATTATAATACTTTCTCCAGGGACCTGTTGAAGAAAAACTGACTAACCAATCGGAACTAATTATTAGTTTATTATTTTCATGAGCACTCAGGGAAAAGTGTTGTACAAAGCGATTAATGAAGGAGAGTGTATTTTTATTAAATTATTAGTCATTTTTATAAGTAGTCCGAACTGCGATGTACAATTTTATAATTTCGAATTCCTTGTGTGTGCTTTAGGAAGTAAAATCAATATTTGAACGTGAAATCAGCCAAACGAGCAAACCGTTTTGCCACTGTTTAACATGGCAGCCGCCAAAAGCAGAAGATTTTCAGCCACTAGGGCCGTTGCGATCTCAAAGCAATAACGGACAACTGGTTTTGAAGTTTCTTTTTGATCTCACAGTTCTTACATGACGATTGAATTGCTATTCTGTATCAATTTGAAACAAATAAGTATTATGAAATACTGTAGGAGGCATTTTTATATTTATACAGTCGCCCCACACGTCAGAAATTGACATCCGGATTTATACAATTTTGTAGAGACTGACCATCATGAGTCATCTTAGTTGAAAATATACGCATTCCCGTATATATATACTACATATACTGTAGGAGGCATTTTTATATTTATACAGTCGCCCCACACGTCAGAAATTGACATCCAGATTTATACAACTGTGTAGAGACTGACCATCATGAGTCATCATGAGTTGAAAATATACGCATTCCCGTCTGGACCATTAATCAATATGAAGCCTCTGGCGACTGTAAGCCTCCGTTTTTTGTATTTTCCTGTTCTTTTTAACTTTATTAACTCATAATCAAATTTGAATAGGCAATAGCTGATTTACACGAGAAAAATAGAACATATATCATATAAGTTACGTGGCGCAGAGAGATTGGTCTGCAGAATGGTCTAGAACTAAATATTGATGTTCTACACAACTTAATAACAAGGATGCTACATCAGCTAGGAGGGCAGTTTCAGTATGAAATTGCCCTTGCAAAAATTGAAAGGGAGCGTAACGTAGACAGATCTGCAAGTCTATTTTCACTTTTTATGGCTTCCCTCCGTAGGAAAAGCATGGATTGCATTAAATTGTGATTTACTAAAGGACCTTTTTACACTGAGGCCAAAATGGGTAAACAAGAGGGATTCTTATCTTTCTTTTAGGCTACTAAAACTGCCAGGAACCACCTTGCCTTTTCCAACTACGAGTATGATGATATGGGAGATTGTGGCATTCGTTCAGCAAAAATGTTTTTACGTCTTGCAAAGGTGGTTCACTGCCCAGGATATAAATAAAAGCTTAAAGGTGCAAATTAGTTTTTTGCACAGTCCCCCTTAAAGGAAGCGTTCGAATCTCGTTGGTGACATACTTTTCTATTCAAAACTTACAAGAAGTTATGTAATTTGCAAATATAAATGCCGATATGGATCTTGTTATGTCGGCTGTGGCTTACTAATATTAGTATTTTAAATTTCTCAATACGTTTCGGCAGTAGTTAGCCGAAAATAAAACGGTGCTCGCACTGCTGAGAAAAGGGAAGGTGTACTTGACACCAATATACTTTGTTCAGCAACTACTGTTGTATCCTTTGTGATTTAACAACGTATTCACTGAACAGTTTTAGAAACCATGCATACTAATAGACTTTTAAAAGCATTTCTTCGAGTCATTGAGTAGTTTAAGCAGTAGTTTTGTTTTGATCCAGATCGTGTAAACAAAGTAACTAAGCAATGTTTGTAAGTTTTAATCATCTTTCTTCACTCGTGTTCGTAACCTTAGGTTTCGCAAAATTTCTTACGTGTAATCTCCCTACCATAAAACATGGATCGGCTTTTTCGAGGTTTACATGTACATCTAAAAATCATATCTTAACACGACATATGTTACGTCATTGTCAGTAACATCGCATCTCAAGACATCTCTAAATTTAGTGCAAAATGAATTCTATCTACAAACATTCAAGAAGTTCGTTAAATTCGTCAACATTCACATCTTTCCTGTGAGAAAGAAAACTTGAGCAGTACATTTATAGAAGAAGTTAATGCTACCCTACTTCTTACATACGAAATTTCAACTAAGTTTTGCTATGAATGATCTACATCTTTTCCATCCATTCAATGAATACACTTTCTTTACAAAGCTTTCGTTTGTAAACTACAAAACTTACATAAATATGACATTGCATTTATTTGTAGGAAATAGTCGGTTCATTATTTTGATCGGATGTAAGTCTCTAATGAAGTCGATGATAGCATCAAGAACGAATGCGGCATGTTTTAGGATATTTCTTAAGACAAAAAAGATGCAAATCAAAGCAAGTTGACAATATATTTCACAATAGAAATTGTGCACATTGACCTCACTCACCCAGCAACGGGGACATGTATATTTACTAAACATCTTTATTACGCTCCGACATACACCAACGGCATATTGTTCGCACCCTTATATATATATTTGTTATTTTAATGTTTATTAGAATGAAATAACTATCGTAGTACTATACGTGGCACATTATCTTGTAGCCGAAGACAACTATATAGATATAAAAGCAGGCAAAAGGAAGAGCTATTGTAATATCATTTTAATCAGCACTGACCTGCAAATGGAATTTTCGTAAGAATCTCCATCTGCCCCTTTTCGACAATGAGCTAAATATACAGGTGATTAAATAACGTTGTCAATTAATTTACTGTGATGTTTCCCATGTGTATTCAGTTGAATAAACTTAAAAGAAAATAATACATATAAGATATATAAGTAAAATTCATCTTTTGCCCTTGACATACATCGAGGTTAACCTCCAGCCCAAAGGTCATATTTGTAATCATGTTTTCTTTGTGGTGTTTGATACTGGCTGGACAGGCAATATTGATGACTGCGAGTGGTAAGTAAACAATTGCTCCATACCTGTAACATATTCTCAGGGTCTTTTGTAGGATATTTGGGATTTTGTACTCTATTCACATTGTGAGCTTGTTTTACCTTCATATGGTTTACTGTATAGCAAAGGTCATAAGTCACATTTACAATCATTAAGATTGAAAGTGAGGTACAAAGAAACAAGGAGAGGCTCCAAGTTAGCTAGAAGGAAAGAATGTATGAAGCGTTCACCGTCCAAGTGACTTTAACCCTAATAACCAAAGATGATTATGATGCAAATACGCTTACAGTAAATATTGAAATTTAATCGGAAAGATGATATCATTGTACCGACAACAGTAGCTGCTTATGTTTAAGATTGCATTATATTAGCTGGAATGATGAAGACTTGAGATCTGCAAAAAAGTTGTAGTTGAAAAAGAACAGAATGTGATTAGTTTTCTTATACATACATCGTGAATTAATCAGTAATTGTTCTCATTAGATGCAGATGAATGTGGTATAAGCACTGTCAAGACTGGCCGAGTTATTGGGGGACGTGATGCTCAGCCCGGAGAGTGGCCATGGCAAGTCGCTGTTATTCAGCATGGCGGATTTATTTGTGGAGGCTCTTTAATCAAGTAAAACAAAGTATACGTATTGGTTACTTTTTTAAATTCCTGTTTTGGTAGATTTATTTCTCTTCTATTGAAGAAAAATAATGACCAGGCCATGGAAGCTTATGGCCTAAGCTTCTAAATGAATGGCACGGTATATGTTTCTTACCATGCTAGAACCTCTATGTCAATGCTACCCTCTTTCTCCAACCCCTAGTACTGTGGGTACCAGTTGGTCAAATATCGCATCTTAATACGTCACTTCACCAAACTTGCGGCTCAAGCGAAAGTTTCATAACGATAACAATAGTATGATAACATCATTATAAAATCGATTGCTTTTATGATAACCTAAACGTAGGAAGGTAGGATCATCACAAACTATGTTTATTTTTCAACAAATTGTAAAAGAGTCTTAACTTAAGACTTTACAACATTACTTGCAGTTACTTATGACTCCCATAAAAATGGTTGTTGAGACCCAAACGAGAACACCAAAGACGCTTTCCTTTTTACAAAATTGCATGGTTTCCATGACTGTTCAACCTTGAAGGTTGCTTTAGTACTCCCTCTGTTAATGTAATTTATAAAAATTTCGTCGAAGTTCCTGTTTTTTTTACCCATCTCTTTTTTGTGGAAAGACCTTCTTACAAAGCATTCAGAATAGTCATGGGTTTCCATTGTGTGTAATTTTTGTGTACTGTTAATACTATCCTTTACTAATAAAATGATAAAAACACACTGGATATCAAAGCTATAGTCTATTAGATATGGGCTCTCTTTTAAACTTAAGTCATCGCTGTTCAACACGCGACTTTGTTATTTCATTTCCAATTTTTCCTGCAACTTAAGCTTTTCCTCTGATAGTAAACTTTTGAAACTCATTTCCTTTAATAAAGTGCATAATAAATAATGGGATTAAAGTGTCTTTGTTTAAACAGACATTTTAACCGTCAAAATTGCAGTTTCGCTTCTAGTCGATTTTTAGAACTCTCTTGTAGTCGAAGCTGTACTCTTGTAGTCATTTTCTGTATTTAGCCCGAGCCTTACTTCTTTGATTCAGAAGGTGTCTAATGTCATCAGATGCTTTTCTCTTCTTAATGATAATGCAATTGCAGCAATCCCCACTTCAGTACCACAATCCGTATTTCTTTTCAGACATAACTGGGTAGTTACCGCTGCCCATTGCGTCGATGGCACCTTGGACCCTACAGCTTATCAAGTCATTCTGGGGGATCATGATAGAAATAAGGAAGATGCGGATGCAGAGAAACATAGGCAACGCTTTCGCGTAAAGAAGGTGATCATGCACAAAGACTATGATAGTCAGACGATTAACAATGACATAGCTCTCTTCCAACTAGATAAACCTGCAGTTTTGAATGAACGAGTCAGAAGAGTGTGCCTACCTCCAAAAGGGACCAAAGTTGCCGATAATGCAATGTGCTTTATAACAGGTAAGCATAGGACTTCCAGTGATATATTTTCTGGAAAGCAACTGAGTTCCAGGTATGGAAATGTATCTTTGCAGAACGTGCGGTTGTACAAAATAGTTTTTTTAAGTAAAACTGTATTTTTCGATGTTTAATTTCCATAAATGAGAGTTCTTTTAATATTTGGTGCAGGACAACAATAATATGTGGATCTTCTCACAATTTCATTGTTAAAAGGGAAAGCAATATCTATTGTTTTAGTATTATATGACGTATACATATCTAAACATGATCATAAGTAGAATTCGGGAAGCCCATAAGACGCAGAAAAGTCAATACACAAGCCAATTCAAATTATATTTATTCATCTAGCACGTGCAGTTAGGTTCGTGCAGTTAGACAGGTACAGTATGACGTTGTATGAAGGACCCACCATTGTGGAGTCAAGAAATCATGCAAAGCATGCTTTGTAATCTTGGACATATCCATTGAGATATCGAGCTTTACAGCCAAAATAACATAGAGGAGTATGTTTCTACGTCTTCTGTCTGGAAAAAAAGAAACAATGGTAGAGGGAAGCATGACGTAAGGGTTGCTACAGCTATCTGTTGCATCACTTGAACAGCGTCCATCACCATCACGACATCAAGTTATGGTCATTTAAGAGGCTATGTAAGGGTAGTCAACTTTTGTTGGTAATTTGCCCGTTAATCGCACTTCATAGAGAACAACGTAATTGAGATGTAAGCATTTCTTAAACATACTACATCTCTAAAATTCACATAGTTATAAGTTATTATTCACAAGCAAACATAACAGATAATAGGAAACTCGAAGTCAAAATGTGCCAATTATTGAATCCATGGCAATTTTAGCTGGTGGCTAGTTTAAAAGAGGATATCATTTGACTATTTTAGATGTCGCGTTAAACAAGTGAGAAAGGAAGAAACGTGCTTATTCATAATGTGATTTCCTCAAACTATATTTATGAGGAAGGTTTTTATAGCAAATAAAGCTTGCTAATACCTCGCTACAACTAAATTTTTCATCTTTCAAAATCATTAGATAATATATTTTGCCATTGTAGGCACTTTCCCCCCCCCCCCCCCCCCTCCCCCCCTCCCCCTCCTCCCCCCCCCCTCTCCCCCTCCCCCCCCCC
>JAAAKL020002608.1:0-19905 GCA_010016065.2 Carybdea cf. marsupialis auct. non (Linnaeus, 1758) | reverse complement strand
GAGGCGGGGGGTTGGGGGGGGGGGGTGAAGGGAGCCGCAAGGGGGGGGGGGGGGGGGGGGGGGGGGGGGAGGGGACAAAAGGCTATAAAGGCAATAAAGGCAGCGAAGTAAAGCATCCAAGATAGGCTACAGCAACTGATCTCTAAAAAAGACTGGACCGAGCAATCCCATTGCTTCCAACAGCGAAAAATGTGATCACGAGTATTAATGCCCAGAAGTTGAACAGTGCGGGAAGATCACCCATGTTACGTAACATTGTTTATAAGCTTTGCGTGATTTGGATAAAATAGCGGCCACCGACTGACCTCACTTTTAGACGGAAGATGATCGATCCAGTGATTGTGAGAGATCAGTGGATATTATATATTAATGTCTCTATATTAACATATTTTCATGTATTTACATATACCCACAAAGCAGCTTCAAGACGGTAGTCGAGTTGCAGTATGGAGCATAGAATGTTCCGAAAAGAGGTAGCTTAGCTACTTTGTAAGAAGATCATTCACTGTCATGACATTATAATCTATCATCCTTGAAAGAGAAAAGATAAACTTTCTAATTTATAAACTTTCAAAAACGTGCTAAGTTTTTACGTTAATCGGTAGATGACTAGACATATGCGTGACTTTAAAACCAAAGGTGCTATTTTTTGTAATAACGTTCTGTGAGAATGAAATGTAAATGAAGGGGGGAAGAGGTGTACAAAAGCTGAGACCAAGTACCCGTATCTGCCAAATTTCATCCCCTGGAAGTAAGTGGGAAAGTGGGAAACTAGACCCCCTGGAGGGAATACCTAAAGCACCTTCATAACTCCTAAGAATGTTCTCACTTTGTGAGCACGACGTCATAGGACTCCTTTAGACTCTATTTATTTCAAGACACTGAAGCCTCCGAAACTGGCACTAAATGCCGATTTCATTCTGCTGTGTATATACAGTGCGTGCAAATGTCAACAGAACATTTTCAAGAAAATGGCTACAGTAGTTTTGCAATAGGTTCGGTTAAAAACCTAGAGCGAAACTTCAATCGTCATAGGCTATATTCATCAGTGGCGGCTGTCTGAGAAGGCCAAACAGACTTCAATGTAGCCCTTTGCTTTGATGGGACCCAGTGCATGTATCCTTGTAAACCTCGTGGAAATAAGTGGAAGATTGGAAACTAGGTCTGTTAGAGATGATTTGGTGCGCAAACGTCATAAGTACAAGAGGCCCATAACCTTCAAAACCATCACCGATGTTGATTACAAAGATAAATTCTCTTAATAGCAACTTTTATACCTTTTTAGGTGCAACAAAATAATGCCTAATAGAAGCCAAATCTTTCTTAGTCTTCCTGTATCACATGAGATGAAGACGACTATTGCAAAGTTGTCTCTTATTCTCATATAGAGCTTGAAGATGTGGCTACGTAGTCTGATTGCTCTATAGCTTCCGATGTCTTTTTCCTCCTTCTTCTTGTGAATTAAGATAATGATAGCATTTTTGCACTTCTTTTAGGTGCTCTCATGTAATTATACTATGTTGGATAGTTGCTCTCTGAGTTATTTCTCTCCGCTTTCAACAGTTCCGCAGCAATGGCATTCTCTCCAAGATCTTTTCAATATTTAATCTGCTTGATGGTCCTCTTAATTTCATTTTCAATGTTTTTTGGGACGTTTTCACTATGCTCGGGCTACGGATAATGATATTGTTGTTATCGTATTACACTTGATAAATCTCCAAGCATCTTCCCACTATTTACCCTCTTACCACTGTTACCAATCAATCTGGCTGGTATCATGCACACTTTAGTTCCTGAAGT
This sequence comes from Carybdea cf. marsupialis auct. non (Linnaeus, 1758), assembly GCA_010016065.2. Classification (NCBI taxonomy): domain Eukaryota; kingdom Metazoa; phylum Cnidaria; class Cubozoa; order Carybdeida; family Carybdeidae; genus Carybdea; species Carybdea cf. marsupialis auct. non (Linnaeus, 1758). The sequence continues at coordinate 18,105 of JAAAKL020002608.1, read as the reverse complement.
TGTTCTTCTCTGCTCACCGCGCTTTCCAAACCCTTACCTTCATCTATTTCCGTTTAAACTACTATTCTGGAGTTTGAAATATGCAAGTTTCCCTAACCCCCGTTCCAAAATATTGGTAAGTTTATAAGAGAGCATTTTGGAGACTTGCAGGACAGACCTCCTTGCTGCTTAGGGGAGAGGTCTAGAACAAATAATACCGGGAATGGACATCCCTTTCATGTGGCAAGTGTCTTGAGTGGTTTGTTCCATTTTCACCAAAATTTTGTAAAAACGTGGCTTCTATTCGTCCAGGACTGTAGCTTTGATTCAGTACTCGATTTTTTTGATGGTCTTGAAAAGCTCTGTGTATTCAGTATTTTCTCATAATGTGCTTTTATTGGTTAAGATACTTCTTTTTCGCAGTTCTTTGCGCATTGTTCCTCGAAGTTTACTTTCTTTCTACTTTCTTACTGTTTCTTAGTAGTGGCGATACAGTCGCTGCACAATCTCTTAATGTGGACATTTAGAAATGCTAAATATTTGCACGAGTACTATTGGAAGGTTTACCCGAGAAAAGAAAGTTTTTAAGCAAAAATATAACAAAATAATTTCATTGACAAAGTTTATTTAAAAGGACATAAAAATAAAAAAAATAATTCAAAATTAAATGCCGAAGTCATTTGGAGCTTAAACAGCGTTAGCTAAACTTCGCTGTTGATGAGGTGTTGAATTTCATCGATGGAAAATGCTTCATTAACCTCTAATGCAAAACGAGTCCGAGTTTTGTTAATAGTGGTCGGTCTCAGATCATAGTCTGTGAACCGGATTCCCGCGCCTCCTTATCGATCTCGATCATGGGCAACATGGAAAGTTTAACCTCGTTCTAGCAGCTGTGCTGCTGACAAAATGGGCGACGAGTTAAGTTTGCAGAAATCGTTTCAGTAACACTTTATTTTAGTATGACCAGTGGATTATTGTTAGATCCGGAAATCCGGTTCACAGACTATGATCTAAGAGCGACCGTCAATAGTCGCTTAATCGAAGCTTTGCGTTTTCGCATTGAGATTTATAATTAAGTGCAATGGTGACCTCACTGCATAATTAGTTTTGCCATGCATAATGATTCCGAAGTAGTGATATTTAACAATGATGACGTCAAATTAAAATGTATCGACAATCTAGTACAGGCTCATAATAGTGTACAACATCATTCGTCTGCAAACTGGTTGAGGGAATTTTATATGAGTATCAAATGCTGATCTACTTAAAACCATGGTTGACAAGGAAGCCGCCATTCCTACAAGAGCTGTAGTTAAGGCATTTCGATCTACATCGTTCCTGGATTTCATCGATTCTGGCCTTGGACTTATTCTCTCCCAGTCTCAAGAAAATGTTGATTTGGTTGAACGGCTTCGACAAGAGATAAAGTATTGGACATTAAAGAACTCGCAAATTCAGTCATTTAAGGTCAAAGTAAGAAGGGAGCATTTGTGTCTTGAATACCACGCTGGGAACTGTGCTCGCGCTTATAAACATATGTGCCAAACAGAAAAAGTTATACAAGAAGCACAGCTACGACTTCTCGAGAGGCACACTATATTGATTTATAAACTGAATGTTGCTGAAGAAAAGTTTCATTTGTATCAGCATAAGCGAATAAACGTCGAATACACGCGACGAGAAATATTGAAACAAAGGCGCCGTCAGCTGAGGGAGGAATATGTTTACCTAAACACTTTTCCCAAGCCAGTCTGTGATGATGAAGAATCTAAAAGTTGGGAAGAAGGTATCAATAAAATTTACAGACGGTTTCTTATGGTTCGAGAGAAGTTAAGAAACATCAAGCATCTTGGACAAATTGCCAAGCTAGAGACTTGTAACAATAGAGGAAAAATCGCTAAATCTCTTATCTCGAAAAGGATTAATACTTTGGCAAAGGCAGGAACAATGCTTAGTGATGCAGAGGACAAAATTCGAACTGTTATTTCTGATGTTATTGTAAATATGTCATTAGTTGTTTCTGATCCGGACAGCACGGAAATACAATTTCATTCTTTGGAGCAAGACACATTTAATGTCAGAAGACTTGTATCGTTAAGAAATCAATTGCAGGCTACCTTAAAGGCGAAACGGGAAACTTACAGAGCAAATAGGAGATCCATAGATGAAACGAAGGAGTTTATTGCAAAGTGTAAGAAGGATATTGTCAAGGTCAAGTCTTTTAACGAGGGCATGAAAGATGAAGTTTTAAAGGCTTATAGAGATCTATGCGAATACCAGAAAATCGAATTAGAATTTATTTCGAAGACAAAAGATCTGGAATATGAAAACAAGGAGAAGCGAAAAGAAGATGCTGAGTTACAAACAAAACTAATGAATCTAACTGAATATGTTTCCACAGAGCAAAGAGCAAATATGGAGATAAGGGAAAGACTTGTGCTTTTGAGATATAAAAAAGCATTGTACGAAGAGAGAAGGGAAAGACAAGGAAGAAAGCAAAAGAAGTGGAGTACAATATTCAAACTATAAATAGCCATCTTCTTTTTGATAAGTTGATTGAGATTTGTTGACAACACTAAGCATATGGAGGGATACCATTTAACTTCTGCAAATTGACAGCTTCTGATAGTAGAAGATGCAAACGTAAAGAATAGGAAAGAGATGGCAATGATCAATGATGCCATTCCACTACCAAATTAGAATCTGATTATGTAGGAGGGATTATTAGTGTGATTCGGAAACATTTGGACTTCAAGAACCAAGATCGCCTAGAGGCACTGTGGACCTATGATGGACTCTATGTCCTCGCGAAAAATATTAATTTTCTAGGTGTCTACTTTCCGTCAAAGAATGCTACTAATGGAGTTCTGTTGTACAGTAGAACATCTGACGTGCAATGAGAATCATCCATTTTGTTGTTCAGTCAATTTTGACATGTTTCAGTTAAAACGGAATAGAGAAGTGCAGGTATGGAAAATCCTGTAACAAGGTACATGGACGGAGACAATGCCTAGAGGGGAGTAAACCGATGTTAATGCATTTTTAATGAAACTTTCCGTATCACCTCACCACAATAATTATACTACAAATGGTAGAATAGACGCACTAATCGCAGAGTGAAGTAAATGAAAACTAGAGTATCATTAAGACCGTTTTAATTTTACGAGGGACTTGATAAATAACAAAGTTAATGGAAGTACTCATGGCCTGTACTAACACAACTTAGACATAACAAATAGTTGCTATGGTTTTATTGATTGTAGCCTTGAAGTTTCGATTGTCTCCTCTTCCTCGACGTCTGGAGCTGTTAAAGTGAACAAATGTGGTTCAGAAGAAACTGCCTTCTCAACAAGGATTTCCTTTAGGAGATGTATCGATATAATTGTGCTGGTTGAGCCATTGTAAAAGTATGCGATTAAACCAGAACGCAAATTCCGAACCAAAGAATATCACAACTTGTGCGTCACTTCCATCGTTTGAGGTAAAATGTCTATGGCATGTAAAAATGTTAACATGTTAAATTCCTTATTTGTCAAACTATGTCTTGCTACTAAGTAACAAGCTTACACTGTATGCTGAATCAGTTATAGATAGTAAACTTTCATTTCAATCAAACAAGCAACATTCTGTTAGTATTTTCCTATCAGCTTCTCCTTTCATGTATCATATAAAGCCTAGAAACTGAGGCCATAATACTGTGCGGATGAATTGTCTAGGGCAAAATTTCCCGACCGAGTCAAACACAGTCTCTTAATAAGTCTCCATAGTTTTAAAAGAGGATAGAGTCTGCTCTATATCAATAGATAAAAAGGATTGTCAAGGCATCGGAGAAACCAGCAGCCATTTATGCCTCATGTTCACTTAAGGGCAGCAACGGACATGGCCGATTTTATAACCTTAACATCTCTAGATAAAGAACCTTTATAGTGTGTACTTGGAATATGGACAGAGATGGAAGTGGTAAGATGAAAATATTTGTCACTTTCTTTTCTTCTGATGATTCACTGATATCTGTAAATGAGTTAATTGCAAATGTTATCATATGTCTCTCCGATAAGCTACGTCTCAGTAAAATTCTGAGTTTGCTAAAGCTCTGGTCTATAAACGTTCTTTGCACACTTGGTAAGGGGTAACGTGTCTCATTTATGGGATAGTTCTACGAAATACCGACTGATGTCTAAAAAGACTGGATCGAGCATCGTCTCAAAGTGAGGTCAGTCATTAGGCGCCATTTCAGTACTCATCAAACATGGCTTATAAACAATGTTATGTAACAAGGCGGACCTTCCCGCGCTATTTTAACTAATGGGCACCAGTGCTCGTGACTGTGCTGTTGGAAACAATGGGAAGCTAGATCCAGTCTTTTCTTGAAATTAGTGGAAATACTGCAGGTAGAAATAGTTGCATAATTGGGTACCAGCATAAAATTATGATAATTTAAACTAATGAAAAGGCGTATAATTATCAAGAAAAGTTTGTTGAAGGTACAGAATAATAAAAGTGCACGAAATAGCGAATGCATTTTGTGTTTAAAAGCATTTTTCGTCTGGCACTCCTCAGAGTACAATTCGTCAGGAAATAACCGAAAAGGGAATCAACGAATTTATCTACACAACTGTGTTTTACAAGGTAGCCAATCAGAATTCTGACAGCCAGATTGGTGTTGTTTTGGCCAATCAGTATCCGTGTAGCTGAATGGTCAACCGAAAAGGCCCAATGAGAAGACAAACTATCAAGAAACATGGAGGGAACAGGAACAAGATACAGTGCGCGTAAATTTCAGTTTTCAAACCGTCAAAATTCAGACACTGAACAGAGACCTGTCTTTCCATGCAACATATTCTGACGATGCATCTGGTCCGCTCCATAATGCTTAAACCTGCTGATTAATTTGAATTTGAAAATACGGGAAAATAAGCTCATGCCATAGATTTTAAATGAAAATCGTATGATGACACTATTGGCCTGTTTACATAGCGCTGTTTGAACTAAGTAAGTTGCAGGCTTTATGAATTATACATAAAAAATTAAACCACAAGTCAAGGTTTGCCGATCTCCCTCGTTTGTTTTGAAAATACAGATGCTGAAAAATGGCACGGCTCCAAATGTAAACAGCTTTACCCTGGAAACATTTGAAGATAAATTGCAAACTTTGCATCTTCATTTATTTCGCTGTATGGAGCCATTCCATGCATGTCAAATCAGCTACAATTCTTCCTGCCTCCGCCTGTGAGTTTCGACTTGACGAATTACTCCCCATATTGAAGCTTAAAGCAAAGTGAGGTGTCCTGCTTCGTCTATTAGCCAAAACACCTGACATATTATTTGAAAATGACACGCAAAAGTATCCTTAGCAGTACCTCATCATAGCCTTTTGTTATCCTTCTGCGCAAATCAGAACCTTGCCATAAATTGCAAGCAAAATGCCGCGAAGTGTGTGTGTATGTGTGTGTGTGTGTTGGGGGGGGGAAGTGGGGGGAGGTATAGGGGTCCTGTTTAAACCAGTATGGAGCTCAGTTCCAGCTCCCCTGGTAGCCTCTGTAAGCAAAGAGGACATGCGTGGCTCGATAAGCAGTTTTAACGTCAGACTATTCCATCAGATCGTTAAATGCAGTTTCCCTATCTAAAAAGATTATTAGTAACACAAAATCTGCAGATAGTCTTTGATAGTGGATTCATGAGTTAATCCTAAAAGATGATTTTTCATTGCCCTCTCATTAGCTTTTTCTTTGCAATGACAACGTGCGAAGTTTAAAAATCCCTTATCAAATACCTGATTAGAAAGAGGGCTAGAATTAAGGGAAAATGACTAAAAAATAACACTTGTATACATGATTGAGTGGTTTTCCTAAAAGAAATCAATTCTCTGCTAAATATGGAAATATGTAAATGTGGCGTGTCGAAAACGTCTCGATGCTAGTGTAGTAGTGCTTAACTAAGCACTACCAATCTTACCCAGCCTCGTTCCGAAATTGAAATTCCTGGTAAAATGTCTTCATCAGCTGATTTTGTGACTGATGTAATTTATGTTTATAGGTAATTTATGCGTTATATTTTCAATAATCAAGTCATCTTACTTATTTAGAATTCAGTATATATAGACATGGATTCAGTCGAATTTTAGTTGAAATAATAGTATCGTGCTGTTGGTACAACGTTACAAAGACACAAGAGGTATGATTTGTTTCTTTTTCATATTATTATTTAAGATTGATGTTTCTTAGTATTTTAACAATTTGTTTCTTAGGTATGTTTTGCTATTAGAAATTAAAGTGGCTTGTTTGTTTATCTTTTAACCCATAAGATTGTAATCAGAACAGGACGGAAAGAATCGAATATAATGGAATAGAACAGGTCGATGGAAAATTATGCCCCTTTCATTATGTTCATTCACAGTTTATTCTGCATGTACGTTACTTGCGCTGTTTAGTTTAGGTTGAATGCCTTTGTCGGTAGATATAGGTAGATACACTCGAATGCTTCGACTCGCGCACAACATTTCCTGGAAATATCATCTCACTAACAATGTGGTGTATAGTTCCTTACTCCGTGTATCAGAGATTGTGAGACGGACACGACTTTCACTTGCAGGACATGTTAGTCAGTGGCGGTTTTGAAGGGTGCGGAGCCCTGAACCGAAAAAGTTTGCGTGACCAAATGACGTCATGCATTGCAAGGAAGTTCAGACATGATAGTACTGCGGAAGTTCCAGAGACATTTAATTCCTTCCAGTGGATACAGTTTCGATTTTTCACTTACTTCCATGATATTGATATGGGCAGTCAGACACATTCTTTTTCTTAGCATTGAGGGGTGGGTCCCCTACAGGCGCAGGGGCTCGGGCCATGGCCCAGTAGGCCTCCCCCTAAAACTGCCATTGATGTTAGTCGCCAAAATAAACAAGCAGGAAAACTTCTACTTTGGCTTCCACATGCCAAAAAAAAAAAAGATCTGACCGTCCTTATGTCACGATGAAGTCAATCATCGAAGAGGAAACCAGTTTGAAAGGATCTGAACTGATAACTGCAAAGGCTAATCAAGAGCACTGGGCTTCGGCATTTCTTAATGTTTCACCTGCGCCTTCTGCCATTAAATGAAACAAGATGTCAAAATTAATTTTTGAAAGCGTGTTGTCTTGTTTAGTTTTCATTGTATTTACCAGAGTTTATAAGGTGTTCCTAGACGTCTTTTTAAATAGTGTTTTTAGGAAAATGCATTTTATGCTAATACGATTATTATATTTGATAGATATGCGTCTAAACACGTAAGTCCTAAGTTGCCTTAGTTACTGTGAGAGGACAACAGCCTACTTTCAGCGGTCTCCTTTTCTTCATTTCATTGCACTCAGCAGTAGGTACCAGTCTCAAAGCTCTAGCTATTCCAAGCAATGCAGTCCTCCGAAATGGGGAATTTCTGGAGTATCATTGTTATCGCTTGTAATGCATTCACAGAAATTGCCATCTTCTTTATCTACAATAATTACATAATTTGATATTTTAGAGCCCTGTACTTGTCCATCTTTCAAGTACTATTTTAAAAACCCTTGCGGTCCTCTGCAAATGGGGAAGCCACATTTCGATCCGAAATTTTTTCAACGAATTTCTGGAGTATCATTTTTATCACTTGTAATATATTCACAAAAATTGCCATCTTCTCTACCTACAATATTTTAGAGCCCTGTACTTTTCCATCTTTTCAAGTACTCATTTTAAAAACCCTTACCGACGACGAAAAAAGACGAACGATTTTTGACTAACCAGGAATGCTGCAAACAAACTAGATCTGTTAAAATGAAACACGTCTTTTCTTTTCACTTAATCTTGCGGTTCGTGCCCGGAATAAACGGGCTCTGTACAGAGTGCCCCAACGGCAAGGAACAGAAATTGCTAATAAAAAATTTACCAATTGCCAATCTTCGTAATCATTTCACTCACAAATCTCCTTTGACAGTCTTAACCCTCTTAGCATGTTTGATCAGATATGTTTCTGTGATGGCTCTCTTAGTAATGCCACAAACATTTCGAGACGAACAAATGTTGCAATAGGCGTTCTACCTCACAGATGGTAACACTGATGGCGAGAAATCCAGTTTGATAAGAAACAAAACTTTTGGTCTGCCTTCACCAAAGATTACAGGAGTTTTGTTAAGGCAATTTGAAATTTAGATAGACAGATAAAATTGTTTTGCCAGTACAACGTATAAATAAAAAATTCAAAAGAACTGCAACGCAACGGCGATGATTGTTTCGAACATGAGGATTTTAACTTAATGCTTATTGTAACTTTTAAATCAAGTGTTAATCGGAAGGTTTGATAATCGGAAGGTGTGATAATACAGTAATAATTAACCACAGCGTAATTAATGCCGAACAGTGGTTGAAAATAACGATGGGAAATGCCATCCCGAACGTCCCTAACACTGTGGTTTCTGCATAATCAAGTCACAGTTATAGGTACGTTTGACAACTAGAACGTCTGTCATGTGGACTATTAGTCCAAAAACGTGACCACTTTGCCACGACCACTATTTATGGCGGTGTTACTGTTTCTGCCTATGACACTGTATATGAAGAAATTGGTAGATTAAATATAACGTATTGGGAGTTAATTCTTGTATCTATTCTTGATGGTTATGCTTAATAGGCCAAATTTGCAATATTAACTTCCTACTTCCACTAAATGGAGTCTAATTGCGCTTAGGTCTGTCCTGCTTCCTTTCAATACAGCTACCTTTAAATTGAACCATTTACTTGTGTCAATTAGCAAACAAGAAAAAGGAAGATAGATTTTGCACTCGGAAATCTTTCGACACACAGGAAAATGGTACAAGCAGGCGAGCAGAAGAAAAGTATGGACGGTCATAGCACCTCCCTACAATTTAATACGTTTGCTCCTACGTGCCCCCGAAGTAAATGACGGAATGAATCTTTGCACGTCTTTGAACCGACCAAATCATAGAGGTCCTGGCATAAATACGAGCATTATAGGTGAGTATACACCAAACTACACCAAATTTGGCTTGTTTTCCAGCTAGAAAACAGCGCTAAAATATTCTTAAGTTGTACAACGTCTCTTCGTGTCCTCCTTCCTTGGAATCATACTTTTTATGTGATTACGATTCCCACAAAAGTGCAAATATCTAAATAATGTTTGATAAGAACTCTCTCCTAGTAATATCACAAAATGCACTTTTTCCAGTCCATTTTTACAATTTACTAAATAGGGATTCTTTCCTAATGCTTACTCTTTGTATTTATTACTACTGTTTATCCTAATTCATTTCATAGCGACTGATAATCACCACTAGATAAGAGAGATTTTGTGTATGATTTTCAGCACAAGTTCCATATGCTACTAACTCAGCATGGTAGGAGCTTATCGTTTGCCAAAACATACATTTCACCATATGTCGGACAAGTTAATCTGATATGATTTCCTTGTCAGTACCCGCAGATTATAAAAGCTTTCCTGTTTTCACTGCTTCTACTAGCACAGAAATAATTGTCTAATCTTACGTTTCTGATTTCCCTGCATGGCTTTTTACTAGGTTGAATAGCAAAACCTGAAAAACATGTTACACTGACTAGTACGTAACTGTGACACGAGGTTTTTGTCTGGCGATGCAAATTTTCCGTTAAAAGTTTGAAAATGAACCTCTCGGATCATGAACAACTTTGCAATATGAATTGGCAAGTATATTTTCCAGCTTCTTCATCTTTCTGATAATTGGATCATATATATACGTCATCTGAGATGTTAATTGCCTCATAGGGTTTAACTCAGTACATCAATAATCATGATATTTGCGCCACATGTTTATGTGTCGATACCTACATAAGTAAGATTGTCCATCGAAATGTTTGTCTATTGTAGTGGTATGCAACTTTTTATTTATTATGGACCCTTTTTATAAGACATGTTACTTGCGGACACCTTATCAACCTTACGCATCATATATAATGTGTATATGCGCTTTTATACATTTAATAGAGTTATTTATGCTATCTCACAAATAACAATAGCTTTTCTAGTGACGTTTGTTTGTTTAAACTTGGTAATCAACGTCTCGGAGAGGTTTTACTCAATATCAATCTTAACAGGTTACGGGCCCTTAAACAATTAAATACGTATCCTTGGAAGGTGTTTGGAGCCGAGGTTGCTGGCAGCTGGTCTACGGCGCGAGCTACGATTTACATATTCAGTAGGTTAGCGGGGAAGAGCCACTACCAGACAGTTAAATGGGGTCAGATCAATAAATAAACTCAAGTTGAGAATTTGGCGATATCGACAAATTTCTGTTCTTTTCAGAACGACATTCATTTATATGTCAGGTGAAGTTACTGCCAATAGAATGCATTTTGCTTCATCAGCCAAAGTCACAAGGATTTTATCAAAAGAGTCCTGTAACACATATGTTAATATGAGCTTTATAGAATGAAAGTAGCAACCTCGGCTAAGATACAAATTGGCCACAGTGCATCAGCTTCAATCTCGGGCACTTTGACAAAAAAGTTGCTTTGAAGGAAGCTCATCAGATTACATCTTCATGGACTTTCATTTAAGTACTAAATTTATACTAAGGAAATAGGGCTTCCATGGTTTCTAATCACCTTAGACTCTTTTTGGAAAATAATCCTTTTTGGAATTATCTTGAGTAGCAGCAATTCATTTATTAAAATGTCAAATGGAATTTCTCTCATAGGGTGTCAGTAGCGATAATGAAACATGGAAAGACAGATTTTACTGACAGAGCCTGTCAAACAGAGAAGTGAATTACATAATTAAAACAACAGAAACATCCAATTGGTTTTTTTGTTATAAAATATAGAATAGTTTGATGTCAAGTCAATTTTTGTTCACGCAAATTACTGGCAAAAACTAACTGACTATAGCTATTGGCATTCCGCAGCTTTCTTATGGTACACATAACAGATTCCTTGTCCTCTGTGGAAGTATGAGCCCTGACTTGAATAAAACCAACACTTGTCGACTCAGTTGGTGTCATAGATGACAGACGTTTATCATGTCCTTAGTCGTAGTCGACATGGTATCTCGAATCGTAGCCCAGATAAAGACTTCGACTTACGACATGATAAACATCTTCCTTCTATAGGTACTGTCTTTCACAGTGTCACGTGACAATATATAGGATCGTAAAGTTGATAACGACGAATGAAATAGCTTAGTTTATCCATGGTTTATCCACGAGTCTCTTCCCATGTATAATCCTTTATCGTACTTTGAAGTATCAGGAAGTCGGAGGGCAGGTCCTATAAGGGGGAGGGGAGATCAATTACTCAGCACGGTATCCTGATCCGTCTACAGGCTATTACTTCTTTGTAATGTGCTTTTAAGGCCATAAAACAACTAGTGAGAACCCACTAGTTCTGTTCAGAGTTTGTTTTTGTTTGTTCGTAACAGTAATACGCTTCCTTTTAAGTCTATGTGACTTTACCATTTTTACAAAATATTTGCTTGGTTGTGTTATTTTGGCACGAACTTTGAACGTTTTTCTATTTTGCTTTGAAACACTGTCTTGGGAGGGAGACTAATAAGGAGAGGCATAAAAAGTAAGAAATAAGAACTTGAACCTAATCATAACCTTTGGTTTGATCAGTAGCCCCCCCCCCCCCCCCCCGAATCAATCCTCACAAACATCGATGCACTTTTAGAATGTTTTGAATCGCTTTGCGCCTTTGTCAAAGCTTAGGATTGTAGTTACTCTATTAGCTCAGTTCCCCGTTCTCTTCATTCCCTACAATTCAATTGCAATACTAGTCAATAATACACTGATATACTGTTACACAACACAAATGTCAACATCAAATTGTCCTGAATGAATGCCATATTGAATTGAGGAATAATTACATGAATGACCTGTACAATAGCATTGTAAAGCATTCCCTGGGCAGAAAATCTTGTGTAATTTCCGGTCTATTAAAACACTGAAATTGAATGTAATCTAGAGAAACGCGCTTCAGAAAATCGTTCGAGAAGGTAACTGATGCGTCCATTTACTTTGAGTACCTCAAGGATGCATATCGAGAATTATTTTCTTTACGCCTTTACTCGCTACAAGGCAGAGTTGCCACTTTCAAGGTATTGATTGAATTACATTGAAAGAAGTGGAAAGAAAAAGTAAACGGAAAGATAGATGTAATTAAAGACAAAAATACTAAATATTTCCAAGAAGATGGCGATTGACATTACATTTAAAAGTGTCAAGATCATAAGTAAGGGGAAAGCAGTCTGAACACAGGGAGTTCCCGATCTTGGCAGTCCTAGGGAAGAAATTGTTAGCATAGAAATTTCTGTTTGTTTTCGGAATACAAACAGAAAATTCATGCACAGATTCAGTATACAGAGTGGATCTTGACCTGACGAGGGGAACTCAGGCAACTCAGAAGAACACTTAACAAAGTAGTACCTGTAGAAAAGACTTAAAGATGCAATATCTCTATGGTGAGACAGAAGTTGAAGTGTGCAGGCCAGTTCAGGGCCAACCGCACGAAAAATTGGTTTTTGCAGCTGATCAAATGCGCAAAGATGACAACAATACTCCATGCAAGGCTGATTATTAGCTTACAAAGATAGAATACAACGTCAGGTGACAGAAAGTTCATAGATCGCAAAAGAGCTCCAACCTTTCTTGAGACAGACTTAGCCAAGTAAGGTCCCCATTCTAGCCTTGCAGTAAAATAAATGACAAGGAGCTTCAACGATGACATCTCCTCAAGAACAAGGCCATCCATGCACCTTTAAAGGGTCCTACGATCTGTCAAAAGATACTAGCTGAATCTTTCTAGCATTGAAAGTCACTTGCCACTTTCTACCCCACTCTACAACAGTCATTAAATCTTTGAACTAGCTTGTTCATCGGAATATATAGGTCAATAGCCTATGCCTGGCGTAAATTCTTATTCATTTTGCTTGTTTTCTTTACTTCTACTTTATTTTTTGTCCTATCAGGCAGAACTTAGACTGTCATCCTGTTGACTATCATGACCGTGGGAAATTTGCAAATCAATCTACTCCTGTCTCTTTGCTTTACATTCGAGCTACTATTTTCAACGTATGTCATTTCCTGCTCTGCTTGGTTCTCTCACATACATTGGTTATGCTGGAAAGGATACAGTTGGATTGCACATGATCTATAGATGAAAACTTTGTTATGTAACATACAGTCTAACACTATGACTCTGTAACGATTAGCCCCCAAGTAGGAATCAATTACTGGAAACTTTAATTAAATCCAAAAGTTTTACTTTTTGTGTTAGCATGTTTAGCACATATTATAAAATTTAATTGTTTATTACAGACACGTAAATAACGGCATAATTACATAAAAGACACAATACTTTCCCCTTGGCATCGAGATTAAGGTTAAATGTTTAAAAAAATCACGTTTATCATCAATATATTTGCTGCAAAAGTAATTTGTTCCACAAGATATTGGCTCGAAAATTTACAGGAGTAAAGAAATGAATTTAAAGGCCAGAATTCTTAAAAACCGGAGATGTTTTCTTAATGTGTTTCTTTGCCTTGGCAATGTAAGTAGGTTGTATTCTCTTGGACAGGATTAAATGAGAATAAGGGATAATAACGGTATGATTACATAGAAGACACATTACTTTCCCCTTAGCATCGAGATTAAGGTTAAATGTTAAAAAAATCACGTTTATCATTAATATATTTGCTGCAACAGTAATTTGTTCCACACGATATTGGCTCCAAAATTTACGAAAATTTACCTAAACGAACCAGAAGTTTTTAAAGTTCTGCTCACTCCGTGAGCCTACGTACATCAAATAACTCGAAGTCTAACTAGCATTTAGCCGACTTTAGTTTCCTGCTGGATATTGTTTTCTCTTCATGCTGCTTTTTACTTACGTTGTTGAAAAACATGTCTAGGTTGTCATTGCGTCACTGAAGTCGTAAAAACATGGTCAACCGAAAAAGGTCTTGTTCTAGTACTCCTCAGTAGGTTTTATGTTGCGTTCACGCAATCCTAAATAGAGTTCAGATGAGAAATTCAAGATGTGAAGAACATGGTAAATTCATGTTGTTTAGTAAAAGTCGTAGCTTAAGGTTTCAGGTCGCTTTATGTCAAATTAAACTGTATGAGGACTACTTGTTAAATGACACTAACAGCATGTAACCTGTGCTGTTTTAACACTTTTCCAAATCTTGGCAATTGGATAGTAGATGTTTTTATCATTTCGCAGCAAGATATTTTACGTAGCAACAACATAACAGTCGACAATGCAGAGGGAAAGAGTGACGTCAAGATTTTGAAAATGCTTGATTTATGGAGAGAATACTAAGCTTTTAAAGTTTTAAATCTCTCTAACAAAACCTTGTTATTTGATGCTGGTTCCGAACGTATGGAACCAAGGAATATCAACAGAGTATTGACCAGAGATTTTTGAGATTCAAACGCCTTTAGTTTAAACACTATATACACTACAGATCTGGTACTTTGGGAAACAGCCTATGCAAGAGTTGCCTTTTTTCATCTGGAGACAAATCTCACTATTTTAAAAACCTTTGATTTGTGACGTCATCACTTTCCCTCAGCATTGGGTCCGACAGCATAAACCGCCCGTGTACATTAACTCCCACCAACGATAACGAGATAATGGCACGAGAAAACACCCCGCGTTAATCTCTTTCAACACACCTGGGTACCAAAAAACAGCTATAATGTCCTTCTACAATCAAAGTAGGTCTCGATGTCTGCCATCCTGATTCTAAGCATGATACGTTTGGTGGAACGATAGCTTTTGATGTATCGTTAGCGGTATATTCCAGCGACTTATCGTATTCGGTATCGTCATCGTTATCGTTCACGGTGTGACCTTAAAGGTTGCAGTAGATTGAAAAATGTTGTTTTTAGAAGCTAATATCCGACACTTTGAACTTTTTGATCTGTTTAGTTCTAGTAAAAAAGTCTATTAAAGAACTCATTTGTGTATAAGATCGCCTCTAAAACTTGTTTATCTATTATTACATGTCTTTTGAATTACCGCCCCTATTTCTTACTCTGTATAAAATGCATGCACCAACTATAGTGTAAACACATTGCTAACTGATGTTATATTGCCAGTTTCTATCTTTAACGATTAGCCAGAAGCCAATCTCAGTAATTTGTTCCATTCAGACGTGTTTAGACGGTTTTAAGTACATTAAGACCGTGCTTTGTTAAGGGCCCCGTCTGAGGCGGGGGCGAGGGGGATTTGCCTGCTACTTTTTCTCTCGTAACACATGTGGGTTTTTTAAAATTTTGTTGCCAAAATTGGACCGTAGTATGTTTTGGTTACACGTTAGGGATTAAATGAATATGTATCATGACGTCGTGAAGAATGTTATGGCTTCATTATCTCTGATAGTATTCAACTAAGCAGTTAAAGTTTCAATTTACTCTAGGTTTGTTTCTTGTTGCAAGGAACATGTTCTGGATTCGTGTTAAGTGTAGAACTATCAAACTGCTCTTAGCGAAATGCTGTTCAATAGAATCCTCAGATCGAAAACAGTTCTTCTTGCTGTCCCTAAAAAAGTCGAAAATTCAATTGCTAGGTAACCCTTCATTGAAATAGTAATATTTCCTTTGAGATCTTATAAATTTTATCGATAATTTTTCAGAGAATATTGCCAAGGCTTTCAACATTACGAGTTACCTTTTATAATGGGGTTACTCAGAAATGAGGGTTGCTGACGGTTAAAACGGTCCAGACAGGCTGCAAGTACGAGAATGGTGACACGGCCAGGTCAGTTTTTTCACATATTTCTTCATAACAAATTTTCATCAAACTATTCGTATTGTTGATATGTCTGAGTTTATCTACTTTATTGAAGAAGGTGAAATCAATTACGAAATGGCAACAGCATCAAGCCCGTAAATAAAGTTTCTTATTCGTCTCAACAAAAAGGCTTTATTTAAACACCCCTTAATTGGCTACCTGCGGCGCAATCTAGCAATTCTGTTACAAGACCAAGTCTCACAGAAAGACGTTCAAGCTTATAAACACCTGGAGTGGATGTCGCTGCAACCATATGTAAAAACAGGTCGGTCCCAGGCCACTAATATACTGTTTACAAGACGATTTAATTTTCAGTGTATGTTGGTATTAATTGATTAGTTAACTCTAAATAAAATTGAACGTTGAGCTTTCCTGTTCTTCTTACGGGAAGAAGTATTAGCCTTGAAAAGAGCAAAAGTGTGTTTTTAGCGGCTAGAAAAATGGGAGTTAATTCCTATCAAACGTTCTTGATAGTAGAGATAGTAAAACGTCACCCTAAACACTGTTGGCTCCGATTTTTAAAATAAAGCTCTGATTGGTTAAACAAGAACCAATAGCAAACATTGACTGAAATGAATGAGGACGCTACGAAAACAATACAATGTCCCAAACCAACTCTTTTTGGCGGCAAAGTTCTGGTTTATGTTTCTGGTTATGTTTCTTATGATTTTCAAGTAAATGCTGGCTTAGAGCCGAGTTTAACTTGGGTTGTTGATTCCTTGTGAGTTTACATTCCCTCGCACAAGCGTTCTTGTCTCCGATTTGTCGGACCACGGCTGGTACATGCAGATATACAAAACTTGAGAAGTACGCCCAATATACCGAGCTGCAAAACGGCATTCAGAATTACAAAGAACATGACTTTCTTAAGGTTGGTAGTACATCTTTTGGAGCTGCGAGAAAATCTTTCTTATGGTGAAGGCAACAGAGGCTTGGCAGCCTGGGCGAGAAGATAAGACGGCCTCTTTAAGTTTGTAATACAGAGGACTGAGCCCGAATCTATGGCATGTGAAGATGCAAGGCACATCTGGACCAAATACTTGGACTGTTGCGGAACGGCTTAATTGGCGTCTAATGCATACCCTCGGGATAACCATTGCTTGCGAAGATCTATCCGATGCTTGACAGCTCGGACTCCAGCACCGATTTGCTACATATCTTGATGGCTCTGTTTAACATAACATTTATGAGATTCACCTTCTGCTTTTGAGGGCAAAATGAAAAAGCAGTTAACATAAAAACCAGCAAAAGGGGGTTTCCTATAAATTGTCGTAACATAACATCCACTACTACATCTCTTAACTAAAACGTCTGAAAACGGAATACAATTATCCTTCTCCATTTCGATGATAAATTTCAGGGAAGGATGCAACGAATTAAGTTTGTTAAGGAACTTATGTGCCATTCTTTCAGATAAAAATGTGGCATAATGGTCAACCATGTATCTAACAAAGTAGCGGAAACGGGACATTAAAGGGCCTCCTATCAAGTGGTCTTCGTGATAATCTTTAAAAATGTCGGCCAAAATGGGTCCCAAAGGTGATCCCATCGCAACGCCATCCACCTTTCTGTATATCATGGTATTAAAACTGAACTCCACCAAACTTGTAGCCAGTTTCAAAAGTTCAGCTAGCTCATCTTCACTTAGGCAACAGTACGATGAATTAAGGTAAAAATAATTGGTAACACACATATCAATAATCTAGTCAAGTGGAACGTTTGTAAATAAACTGACAACGTCAAAGGAACACATAAAACTAGAATCTAAATTAGCGAGCTTTGGAAGCTCATCGACAAAGGCAAAAGAATCCTTAATAAGATAGCTTGAAGACCTATCGGGCCGAAGAAGCTCTGCTAACCATTTCGAAAGTTCATGTGAGCTGCCCCAGTCATCGAGAGAATCGGACGACCTGGCACACCTTCTTTATGCATCTTATGTAGACCATATATCCTGGGCCTGATGGAGCCTTGTGGTGGAATTCGCTCGTACTGATACTGCGAAAGAGAGCCTTGTTCCTCAACGTAAGTAATCGTTCCAGCACGTTCTGGTTTCTCTGACATTCTTTATAACGAAATGAACTTTTCTAGAGATTTTTACAATATTTCGCTAGAAATAAAGATCTTGTTTCCTTATATATCAGAGTTAAAGGCCTTGACACATTGCTGGAATCTGTGACTATCGACTTTCCATAAAGTACTGATTTGCTTTTATATTGTTTTGGCTTGTGTCAAAATGTGCCCCAAATCTAAGAAGCCACTCGTTAAACCACCTCGTAAAACAGGAATGGAAAACATCTGCAAAAAGTGATCACATTGGTTTATATCT